>CM068830.1:872173-889673 GCA_028554795.2 Sinohyriopsis cumingii
GATTGTTTCCGTTTCCGGTTTACAGTCTCTGTGGTAATAATAATAATAATAATGAGGACTTTGTATAGCGCCTAATCTTTAGAAGCTCTAAGCGCTTTACAACATTAGACAACATCTATAAGATAAGAAACATAATAAAAAATAAAAAACATGCTGAGAATATTTCAGGTAGGAAACATTATTAGGTCTTTAAGTTTGTTCTTGCAGTCGAAATAAGTGAGTTTTGAGAGCCCTCTTGAATGTGATCACTGTGTCTTTGTGTCTAAGTTCAGTGGGCAATTCATTCCACGTTGCTGGGCCCTGGTATGCAAAAGAATGCTGTCCATATGACTTTAATTTTATACTTGGAATAATGAGTATACGATTGTCAGAAGAGGAGCGTAAGTATCTTGCTGGTGTGTACACATGGGTGAGGTCAGATAGGTATGTTGGACTAGAGTCCGACAGTGAAATGTAGCACAGAGAACAAATTTTGTGTTTGATTCTGGATCGAATGGATAGCCATTGTAGGGTACAGAGCAGCGGGGAGGTGTGCTCTGATCGTGGTACTCTAAGTATGATCCGAGCAGCTGTGTTTTGAACTTTTTGAAGTTTCTGGAGTAGATATTGAGATGAACCAGACAGAATTGAGTTACAATAGTCCAGTCTTGAAAGTACTAATGAACACACAAGTGTTTTAGTGGCATCAACTGAAAGATATTTACGAATTGAGCTGATGATTCTCAGCTCAAGATATGCAGCCTTGCATATGTTCATGACATGTTGGTGCAATGTGAGAGTACTGTCCAGAGTAACACCTAGGTTTCGTACTGATTGTGTGAATTTAATGTAGAGCTATTTGTTTATCAATTTATCCATCTTCTCGTTATTAAAAAAAAAAACTAGTCCGTAAGGGATTTCGAATCCGTAGCTACAGTGTGGCGTTCAAAAACGTTTTGTTCACTGAACTTATTTTTTTTAATGAATGTTTTAATTTATGTACGTGATTTTCTCCTTACATTTTATAAGTTTACAAATAGGACTTTTCAAACAGCTGCCATGTTCCGTCAGGAAACAATAAAATAAAACAAAATGTCAATTAGTTTCCTGAGGTAAATTTAATGGAGAGCAGGAAGAACAGCATACATCTAACTTTATTTTGCACAACTCGACCCCGTGTTGCCTCTGCCCTAAAACAATCAACTCCAGCTATGAAAGGGAGACAACTCCAGTATGCATGTCCTCCCATCCATGATTGGAAATACCTATTGCTGAGATACAAGGTAGTTTTGGGTTGATTACTCTACCGCTCTAATTGAGGGTGATCACATAAGGTGTCAGAGGCACAAACATGCATATATGCATACATACATACGCACGCACGCACACATACACACACACACGCACATTGCAGCTGTCGTGTCCAGTGGTGCATCCAGCATTTAGAAGAGAAAAGATATTTAGCAAATCTGTATATTTCTTGTTTACTTAAAAATTATAGAATTTAATGGTTGAAAGCTGAAAAAGTTAGGTTACTGAACTTTATTCCATGATCTCACACACTCTGGCCTTGCATTTTGCTTGGTCTGTTGTGATTTAGTCGCTGACTTTAGCGGATTGATGATCAACATACCAGACGTTTCTGTGAATATCATCATCATCATCATCAACAACATCAACAACAACAACAACAACAACAACAATTACCAGACGGTTCTATGAATATCATCATCATCATCATCATCAGCATCATGATCATCAATATCATCATCAACAACAACAACAATTAGTAACAGACTGTTCTATGAATATCATCATCATCATTATCATCATTTTGAGATAATATATTATTGGATCAAACATTTGGAGTTTATAGTTCAAATAAACAGCTATTCCCATCATGTTTGACCTCATCGAGCCTTTCTTATTTTGTCTGTTTTTTTTTTTTTTAAACTTCACTGCAAGATTTCAGCAGCAAAGTACCTGCCCCCCGTCTCATGTTTGATGTTACTTTCACACAAGCTTCATCTGAGGACTAATTGTCAACAATTCTGTCCAAAATATTGTTGTCGACCTCGACTAACTCTCATTTATTGGCGGTAGATACCGTGAAATTCCCATAAACTGCTGGTCACTGCTTACTGTACTCTCCTATTATCCCCAGCAACAAAGACGGCAACTGTCACCTAATGTGACTGCATTTATTAAAATTACAAACCTGTATTGGCATATATGATTTCTGCTGTTTCACAAAGAAAACGCAGTTTTCACCCATTAGGCGAACAATTTGTGTATATAAAAATAAACCTAGGTTTAAAACATTCGACCTGTACTGATGCAAGATTTCCAAAATTATTGCAGTTGGCAAAACCAAACACAATCTCATCGATTACTATAATGAATTCATGGTTTTATCTAAATGACCGATGTAGGAATTCTACAATTGTAAAGGAAAATTGAAGTATGAATATAAACGAATAATTCATCAAATAATTAGAGACTTACATCAGTCAGCATGTTGTATGTGATTGAGGCAATAACTTTGTGTGCTTATGAGACTAGATCATTCTATCTATGCAGCGGAATCTCTCTTTAATTTCGGGTCTCTCAAAGCCTTCCATACCGACGTCCTTTGGATAATTTTAACGAGAAAATTACTTTTTAGTGATCTCGGAGTGAAAATCTTCTCCTTCCACGGAAAAGACTGGATTGCAGAGCTTCGCAAGGGAAATTACTGAAAATATTGATTTTCGTCCTGGAAACACACTGATCGTTTAGCTTAGTCAATCAGGATTAACTTTCTCTTAGCGCCTTTATTAATAACTAGTATGGATAATGTCATATTATGACACCTATTTCAAATGGCTAAAGATTTCCCAAAATTTACCTCTGGTATGTGTCTACTTTGTCATTTCGTCCACTGGAGCCTAAACTATATGTAGGACCGTTATCCTAGCGGGTACTAATTAAAAATCAATCATGCCTCCAATCAAGAGAGGTTAATCATCACAAGCTGCCAATATGTTGCTAGCCTAGCCCATATGTCAATCTTAATATTTACATGTCAAGCTGACCACAACAAAATGTGCTGCCACAAAATATCTACAAAACATTCACCATTACACTGACTGCAAAAAGGACTTTTTATTTCTAAATAATAAAACCGTTCATGTTTTAAATTTATTGTTTAAAGCAGATAACTTAAAGGGCAATGCATGATACATATTTAGTATTTGAAAGAACATTTTAAAAAACATTTTAAATAAACATTCATATACCCAAAATTGTTGCATTATTGAGAGTAGGTACACGG
Source organism: Sinohyriopsis cumingii (assembly GCA_028554795.2). Taxonomy (NCBI): domain Eukaryota; kingdom Metazoa; phylum Mollusca; class Bivalvia; order Unionida; family Unionidae; genus Sinohyriopsis; species Sinohyriopsis cumingii. The sequence goes on from CM068830.1 coordinate 875,466, forward strand.
GGAATTGTTAAGGGTTTGTAAAGACAAAATAGTCAGATCATGCATCCAAAAGAATATTTATTTGCTACTAATAGGTATCTAAAATATTCCAAGAATCCAGATTATATTACACACTCTGATTCTGTCTAAATTAGACCATATATTACATTGACTTGTACAGAGTACTTTATCTTAACAAACGAGCATATACACAAAATATGACTATGATTTCGTGATATTACATACATACATACATACAGACATACATACATGTATAAATACATACATACACACACACACATACATCACACACATACATACATACTTACACACACACATACATACATACACACACACACACACACATACATACATACATACATACATACATACATACATACATACATACATACATACATACGTGCATGCATGCATGCATACATACATACATAATTACTTACACACACATACATACATACGTACGTACGTAAGTGCGTGCGTGCGTGCATACATACATACATACATACATACATACATGCATACACCCACATATATTTTACTGATTTGAACTGAGTATAATAAGATTTATAATAATATACTGCTGGTTTAAAAAACACTACATATGTATTGACCGACTGAGGTATTTTTATGCCTGCAAGTTTAACCACGATAACTTTATACTCCCTATAAATATTTACTACTTCCTGGTTGAGAAGTATGTGATGACATCACATTATTTTAAGAACAGAATCTGGATTGTACATTACACAATAATCCGTAACGTCATCAAAATGTGAATATGTGTGTTCAAATACAGGTGGTATTAAATCGGTTTAGTATTCCAATGCGGAACTAGGATGAAAGAAGAGGGAAGATAATTAATATTCACTTTGGTAGAAGTTATTAATAAAAACACACACACATAGCAAGAACTTGGTGTGCAATTTGAAATTAAGCACAAGAAAAATTGTATTAATTAAGGGAACATTATTCATTTATAGATCATTGTCGGGAAGCCTTTACATAAATCACAGCAGAACCTTTTTTTATCTGACCTCCTTGGGAGGGTCATTATCCAAATTATAAACCACAAGCTCCATGTTAGTATTACAAAATGTTACGTCAATCGTCATGAAAACGGCTGCTAAGTAATATGATGATTTTCGCATCTACTCATGGCGCCACTCTTGAAAAACGCGACACACGGAAAGGCGCCGCTCTTGGAAAGGTACCACTCTTGGAAAATGGCTCCACAGTTGGAAATTTATGTAGACAGAATCGTAAATAATAACAACTAAGGACGGCAGTGTTCCATGTTCATTCGCGTGTCATCGAGGGAGAAATCTTGATGAAGTCTCTTATTAGATATGATCCTAGCGTATCCTTGGGTTTAACAGAAGTTGAGAAAGAGAAAAGACTTCCTAACTTCTCATTCGTTTAATCAGCGTAACAGGGAATTACACGTATGTCTAAAACACATTGTTAATCATAAGAACGGGATTTATACATTCTAACCAAATGAAGCTACTAGCGATCTTGATAGCAAACGCTTCCAAAGGAATTTTGCACTTTAAATTGGATTATTAGCACGAGAATATTAATTATATTAACTTATATTGATATAAAGTTAAAATTGAAACGCAGCATGACAAACTAATGCGTTTGAACCTATGCCGAAATTATGTTGTTTCAACAAACCGTAAGATGACAATGCAAACTTTTATTCTCTTTGAAGTATATAAAGTAATCGATGTTTGAATCGTATGCTTCTTTTTCCATTTATACTATAGAAAAGTCACAAGTTTGTTAGTATATGTAATATTTTGCAAACGATAACTTGCAAGTATAGTCATCAGTTTCACCTTATTCACAGCATGATGCAATCAGGTATGTTTGATAATACACGTGACGAATTTAGTTGCCAATTGTTTTGTTTGTAATCGGTTGTGTAAGTCTGAGCCCGTTTCGGATATCAATAAAATCCACAGGGTCATTTTTAAGTAGAATACACCAGCGTATATTTTTTCTTCTTTTTTTCTTTTTTGAATAGCGATCTTGTCCGTGTGGTGGCACCAATGATAAGGAGTTTGTTATGAAAGAAAGCAAACTGACTTAACTGTGGATACCTCCACCCCTCCCAAACAAATAATTACAAACTTGACCTTCAGCTCCAGAAACGCCTAAAATCGTTCGTAAATTGCCAGACGAAAACGGATTTAAAGTTTTGAAATCTGAAAGTATTTGTATGCAGAAGAACATGAGATATCACCTTTCCTACTGCATCGACCGCTCCGGTGGCCTAGTGGTTAGAGCGTCCGCCTCGGATGCGGGAGGTCGTGGGTTCGATCCCCGGCCGAGTCATACCAAAGACTTACAAAAATGGTACTAACAGCTACCTCGCTTGGCGCTCAGCATTAAGAGGTTAGTGTTTGGACTGGTTGGCCTGGTGTCAGGATAATGTGACTGGGCATGATTCCCCAGTACTAGACATCACTATAAACTGTTACACTGCAGACATCGTAGCGATATGACTGAAAAATAGTTAAAGCTACGTTAAAAATCTAAATCACACACACACACACACACACACACTCCTACTGCATCATCTATATCACGTGGTTTCTCTTTTAAAACGCTGCACGGATATATGCAATATATTTTAAGTAAAATGAAGGTATATAACAAAGGAACCGTTGATAAACTTATTTTAGACATGTTCCTCGAATAGTGATATTTCATCTCTAAACTGCATAATGAAAACGTATTAGCTTATGCTTTCTTAGGTAAGATACCCATTCAAAAAATAGCATGCTACAAACATCAAACACGGGTATATTAAAGCATTAGATGACATTCAGAAGTTATAACACATCAATTGGTGAGGCGGTCTGCAAAAACGTATGTTGGTCATCATTCACGTTTAAGACAAATAGACCATTTATTTTTTAATTAAAATTACAAGGGAATATCAGTTACCGTGATTATTATCAATAATTTGGTAATAGATGCTGGATTATTACACCTAGAATATTAGATCACCAATTATAATGTAGTAAGGAATGTTACGAATACTGCAATCTTTAAAATGCACATACACTAAATATGTATGATCGAAAATATATGTACAAAAGAAACAAATTCTACACTTTAAGTCTAATTTAACCAAAATGGAGTCGTTATTAAAAAGTCTTTGAAAACTATTAACGAATACGTATTAAACAAACTAGCCGACGTTGATTACATGAATTTTCTTTTGACTGGAGAAATTTGTTAAGAGTAATTTGTTTTTGGTCCCTGTAATGTATATTTGATTTAATTTAATTATTTGTAAGTTTTAAAATCATTTTATTTTTAATTTTATTTCATGTCAAAGTAATGTAATTTCGTTTACTAGGAATTTGATATTTTCCAGAAATTAGTTTGACCTGACTGTTTAGTCGTAAACACCGAATTTTGTATCTGTTGCTGACCTAGTTCCTTGCCTTGATTGAGAATCAAGTAAACAAGGTTTTTTTTAAAAAAAAAAACATTCTTAATGTGTGAATGATAATAGGAAAATCGAGGCTGTACAGGAATACGTGACCTTAGACATGTGAATACCTTCTACGCTGTTCTGGAATGTGATCACTTGAGCCTCATACGGGTATCTGTTTTGCGCATAATTTGACTGTATAACCTTTGTCTATAGATAAATAATCTTAGTTGGGCTTTTACTTTACATTGGAAAGTGTTTATTTGTGACCAGCTTGGAGTTACATTTTAATTTTTATTCAAATTATTTGGATTCTAAAAGATTAATTATTTTTCCTGGAAATATTTGAGTGCTCATACAGAATTCATGCACAAAGACATTTCTTAAAATTTTATTTGGAATTCATACACCGAAATATTATTTTCTGTGGAATAACAAAGAAATGTAGACACAACAGCACTATACTAGCTTTAGTTTACGTCATTGTCTTCCATTTTGGATTTTTCGTCGGGACTAGAACTCAAATTTCATTAGAACATTTTATAACTAGGACTTCTAAAATTTAATTCGTGGATTATTCTTGGATTATTTTTCAATTTGATTCTTAAAACCGTAAGTTCTTATTTGTTTCATTTTTTTAATTGTTTTTTTTTTCTTCAGGGAAATAAATTATTTGTTAAATTTTTCAAAGCTTGTTGTTTTCACTCTTTCTTTTATTACTGTTTATTAGAGCATAAACACGTAACAGTCCCGTTGTATGGGATTACAGCTAGGTCTTGTGGCAGCCCTGCTATACGCATCTTAAGAACAGAGCCATCTGGTGATAACTGAAGAATATTCTTTGACTTTTTCCCACAACATTTACATCATCATCCATGTCTAGAGCGATATCATAAGAACCCTTCATATTATCTGGGCTGTCGACAAAGAGACTTCTTCCTGCGACTCAAAGCAGAACAGTGAACTGGTGGCCCATATCGAGATGTAGACGTGTGTTTTGCACCCATTTATAGTAAGGAAACTGTTACTCAATGCTTTGTCCGAAAACTCATGGTAAGACGTCTCCTCTCCTCCCGTCATTGATAACACTCCAGCAACATTTATTTGTGGCCAAGTTCAGTCCTGACACAACAATACTTCCCTTCCCAGAAATAGGAATACCAAAGCATGGTAGTATGGTTTTAATTATCCTGATATGTCTGACTGTGTTGTCTTTGACCGACAAAAACTTAATTAGATTCTTATCCCACAGGAACACTTCCACTTCCTGACGACCAAACACTCTGACTGTCCATGGCTTTCCTGACAGTGAGTACCTCAATATATTGCGAAATAAGAATCCAGCAGACACCATCTACTATTGTAGTTATCTATCAGCATAACTTGATGTTCTGGTAGGCACACCAAGTCTGTGTAGCGTGGATTCTTATCACCTGGACCTTTGATCTTGAAGACGCCAGCTACTTCTAATGGGCATTGCTTTGTGTACTTTTTCATTCCTGTTAAAGAGAAATCCCAAGTTTCTGACTGTTTCACTAATATTGCGATTTTACCCTCCATCACAGGCTGTAGTAGAGGATCAGCTTCTAACTGCAATGTGATCTTATCGATCTTCTTAAGCTTCTCATGGATCTGCTCATAGCACGACCTCAGCTGTGATTTTGTCTTGTTAGTAAACAGGAATTTCTGAATGTCGATGCCGTTTCGGTTCATAACCTCTAACATGGCACGAGAATTTCGTATAGCATTCCTTAATGATAGACATGCATCGTTTTCTTCTTGCTTTTGTATCATATCTCTTTTGTTAATTAGGTTTCCATCCATTTTTATTTTCCGCTCAAATCAATCAAGTGCATCATTTAATTTCTTTCTCAAATCTCGTATCGCTGCAGTTACGACTTTCATTTGACATTCCAGATTGTTTGTGTTTTCGTTATTAATCTCGTTGAACTTGTTCAAGTGATTTCAAGTGTTTTCAAGCTTTCTATAATGAATCCGTGATCTTCTTCTTTCAACAGTGTTGATGCTTCTGCTTTTAAATCTAAAACACTATCACAATTTCTGTGACTCGCAACCACAGCAAATTACACAGCAGGGAAGTTTGTGATTTGTACAGTAGACTTTTATATTTTCGTCTTCATGCACAAGGCAGTTGAATGCGGCTGCATACTTCATAGCATTTTTTGGGCTTCTAGTGAGCTCCTCGATGGAAACTATGGAGTGTGTTTTAGTCGCTTTTTGATGCTGGTGGACCACCTTACATTCGACGCACATCGCTTCTTCGCAATCCACACAGTAGCCATCGGCAGATTTCGTGAGATCTCTTGATTGACAAGCGTCGCAGGACCTGATGACATTCACATCCGATTCTGATGAAATTGAAAGCTGGACCGTATTTATTGGCAGACGATACGTCAGACATTCTATAGATGTTCTTCTGTGTTGACGATGAACAACAGTTTGACACACTGGGCACTCAGTTTTGTCTGTATCCTCATTTTTTGCAGCCTTGTGATTTAATGCATGACTTGAGACAGTTTTCACAGAAACAGTGCATGCAAGTTAACTGCCGTGGTATATTAAACGCTCCGAGACAAATAGGAAAAGCTCGGGATGTCATCACTGGTAATTAGATCAGAGGTTACCATTATTGTAGATTTCAGAGGCATGTAACAGGAAAATGACTATACCCGGTTTAAATCATCGAACTGGAGTAACGTCTATGTACATTCTAGGTCACCGACTTGGCATTATAACTTCCTGGTTCGAGTGTAAAGAGGACGTTCAATCTTATCGAAGTACACTAGTTGATAATATTCTTCCGGTCGCTACTAAATCTCATTTAGAACATTTGTTAAAACAAGTTATGTTATTACACAGCAATGTGTGATTAAATACAACTTTGCTAGCCAAAGTAAAGACATGTCCTATCTAGATAGGTTAGCATATCGGAGCCTTGATTAGCGAAGATGATTGGAACAGTAATCAAGACGGGGTGAGACCAATAATTTGTTCGGTTGGTTCATTTGTCGCACATTTTTCAGTTTCATATGGTAAGCAATCGTTTCATCCCAATATCTGAATGTAGCATAAATATATTTTATTTGCCCATCCGGGTGTATTTAATGACGTACGTAGCCTTTCCTACACCGTTTTTATCGCAGACCGTAAACTTTGGTGTATTTGGAATATATTTTCTAATCGATGTAATCATAAAGAATGTCTAGTAAGAAATGTAATAACCACCGTGACCTATGACACATGATCTCGTAGGTTCCAATGGTAGTATGAACATGAATGTATGCTTGTGGAGAATTTTTCAGATGATGCATAGTATGGTGGAAACTTAAGCCATATGGAAAGAGAAGTACCCTTTGATATAACTGTTCTTGTTTGGGAGCTGGTATGAGTTCCAAGCCAAACATCGGACACAATGTGTTTCGCCATTACAAAATGCTGACTGTAAGTCCGGGCAAACACCTCTAAATGAGTTTTGGCCAACATCGGTAAAGCTTAATGGCTGACCAGTACATGTTTGCCCCCAACCCCTTTGAAATCTTTGTGCGGTCACCATTTTCTACAGCTGCCATGTTATTTCATATCCTATTTACCAATTGATATCCTTACACTACGATTTGTTTAAGGATATTATTTGAATTTTTTTATAACCTCCTAATTATAAATGCTTATGCGACTCTTTGCAATCCATTTTTCTATTAGTTAACCTTTTTCTTTATTTGAAAAATACCACCAGCTGATAAATATAGAACGTATTACGTAAAGGACCGCGGACCTCCGTCTCGATGAAAGTACTAAGTAAATGACACATATATAAAAAAATAGATCCTACTTAAAAATGTCCTGTACCTGTAATGAAAATATTATATGAAATTGTTTTCCGAGGGAAGTCGTTGAAACATTCGTGTAGAACAGTATGTATGCAGGCATCCACTCAACTATGCAAATATCTACTAATTATTACCTTAGGGAGCAGTAACAAAGAAGAGAAAAGTTATCTGAGGAAAGCTGGTGGAAACTTTAATTTTAACTGTGACTTTAAGCGAAATCACATCCAGTCATTCGTTCTGTATGTATGAACACCTACCTAGACGGTATTCTCTCCCACGAACCCCGTTAGCATCACAATAAAATCTGGAAGGCAGATTTCTATCGGCAACACGATTTACCTCAATCTCCCACAATCCACCACAAACTACCACAATCCACTACCATTATCTACTATTACAATACTGCAATCGACCATAATCTTCTACCATCAAGCGTAAAAATAGCACAATCGACCAGAATATATATATATATATATATATATATATATATATATATATATATATATATATATATATATATATATATATATATATATCATACTCCACCAGAATCTACCACAATCCACCAGAATCTACCACAGGCCACTAAAATCTACCACAATCTACAATGGAAATACTGCATTCCACCACAGTCTTCTATAATCAAGCATAAAACAGCACTATCGACACACACACACACACATATATATATATTATGAAAATTGCATGTCCTTTAACGTGTTGGTATAAAGCAATCTGATATATTTGATATATATAAATGAATTAATTAACAGATTGCTATAATTTGAATTCCAGAGGATCATTTAATGGTATATACATTTTTATATACACTGCATCATATAAATTATAATGAACTTATAATATTAGTTTTATATATTAAGCAAATATATGTACAAAAGATAGCGCCGATAATTATATTGCGCATTTACAACTCCAAATTCTTGTTTAAATAATCGCTCACCAAAAATCCTACACAACCACACCACTCAGTTATGATTTCCTTGATTCGCTAACTAATTACTAAAAAGTTTCAAATTACTATGATAAACAACGGAACCGAATCTGGATTGCATATTTCACACTAATCCATGACATCACCAAAATGTGAATATGTGTGATCAAATACAGACCAGTTATTAGCCGAATTTAGTATTCTAAAGCGCAGCCAAGACGAAAAAGATGTACAATAATTATAATGTTTACTGTTGTAGAAGCCATCCCAAAACAATATATTAAACACACACACACACACACACACACACACACACAACAAGAACTTTGTGCGCAATTTGGAAACGAATCAGTAAAAATTGTATTAACAAGGGGAACACTATTCATTTTTCTGTCATTCTCGGCAAGCCATTACATATATCACAACACAACCTTTGTTAACAGACTTGACTGGGACGGTCATTATCCGAATTATAGACCACAAACTCATTTTCCATGTCGTTATTACAAATTGTCCATTGTATCCGAATGATCGTGAAATAAGCTGCAGAGTAATAACATGATTTACGCATCTACTCATGGCTTCACTCTTTTAAAACCACGCTTTCAGATAAAGGCACTATTTTTGGAAAGGGTTGCGGATAGGATCATAATAATAAAAAACAAGGCGGAACTATTCCATGTCCCTTTGGCTGGCATTGAATTAGAAATCCTGATGATCATGGCATACCTTGGGGTTTTATGGAAGTTGAGCAAAAGAGAAGACTTCCTAACATCCAATACGTTTAATCTGTACAACAAGGAATCACACGCATGTCTGAAAACATTATGTCAATGAGAAAAATGTGATTTCCACAATCTAACCAAATGAAATTGCTAGCGATTTCGATAGCAAACGCCGCCAAAGGGATTCTGCCGTTTCATATTTAATTATTAGCACGAGAATGGTGATTATATAATCTTGATATGAAGTTAAAATTAAACCGCAAACACAACAGATTAATGCGTTTGAACCTATGCAGAATATATTTTGTTTCAACAAACAGTAAGATGGCAGCACAAACTTGTGTAGCCGAAACTTTGCTCTCTTTGAAGTATATGAGGTAATCTATGCTAAAAATCCTACGTTTGTTCTTCGATTTATCCTTTAGAAAAGCCATAAGTTCTCAGTAGAATTTAGAATTTGCATAAAATAACTTGCAAGTATAGTCATCAGTTTCACCTCAATAACATCATGATGTAATCAGATTTGTATTAATGTACACGTGACGAATGATCTTGCCTTTTTCAGTTACTAATCAACTGTGTAAGTTTAAGGCCGTGTCGGATATCAAAAGAAGACACATGCTCGTGTTAAGTAAAATACACCAGGAGGCATATGCATGTTTTTATTTTAATCTTTTGATTAGCGAGCAAGGACGTTTGGTGACGGCAATGATATGGAGTTTGTTATGCAATAAAGCAATTTGACTGAATGGCGGCTTCCCCTGCCCCTACCAAACAAATAATTGCACACTTGACCTTCAGCTACAGAAACGCCCAAAATCGTTCATAAATGACCAGAAGAAAATGGAATTAAAGTTTCGAAATCTGAAATTGCTCGTATGCACTTTTGTCTGTAGTATATTATACATGAAGACCAAACTGTGTTCTGACGAATATCTTATCATTATTTGAAAACACATCACTGTCTGGACTTTTCATGAATTTGTTCCTGGTAATTTACTCAACTCGGATTCAGTTAGTTTGTATCTTTTGTGCATCCATTAATATTTTTCATGTTCCATTTTATTTTTCTTTAAACTATATATCCTCAGCCCTCATGTATGTTCTATATGGCTTCTCATGTTCAAATATATTGTTACTTTTCCCAGAGATAATATAAGTGACGAACGGATAGAATCCCCTTCTTCGATATTTGTTACAACCTGATAAACTGAGAGGTGCCTCCGTTCTATTCTACTTGATATTTATAGGGAGAGAATCAATTGTATGGGAAAACCCATAGAATTCATAATATTTGGACTATTACAGTTTCATAATTAACCGTAACAGATTGAAGAAAAACATGCATATATACTACAAGAATTTTTAGGCGGGGGTGAGTGTGGATGAGGAATAGAATCATATGTGACACACATATCTATGACAGGCCATCCCGCTAAAAATATAAGCAGCACATATCATCACCAGAGAGAGAGAGAGTAACAGCTTTTACATAAATAAAAGACAATATCAGAAAAATATTTCTGTATTTGTAAAAATATGTTTGGGTGCAAAAAAGATATCCTACATAGTCTTGCCCTAGCCCACCGCTTATTATCAGCAGGTACACGCAATAACAACATTATTTATGGTAAAGAGCCTATTTCATGGTGAAGGGATAAATGACAGCCTTTTCTAAAGACATCTGTACAGTTGTGGATTAAATATAAAAATGTTTTTCACATGCAATAATCAGTTTATTTAGTTTAAATCATTTTTTGAAACAATTTATTCTTGTCTAAGCCACTCGCTTTCGTAGATCACTCATGCATGTCATCTCTCTTCGCGTGATTCCAGGTCTCCACATGGGTTGCTAGTTCTTCCTGGGTTCTTTCTCCACCAAATATACTGGTCACCATGTATAGCCTATCATGTGCTGACCAATGGCACTAAACCCCACAAACCAAACCAGTCAAATTGCGTATATGAGGTAGGCATTCAGTTTCGTAACTGATTTCTTTGTATACATATTTATATTGTTACGACTATGGTCTTAAAGTTGTTAACAGAAAAGAGTGGAAACCAACAAGTTTTGTAAAATTCAACAAAGAATTTATTTCCATGGAAAACAAAGTGAAAATTTAAAAAAGATCTTACAGTATTGCGAATTAAAGGCTAAAGAGTCCAAAACTATCTATCACCAGTCCTAATGAATAAAGTTGTAATTAAATTCCACTTGTGTTCGAAATAAGATCCATTGCTGAAGGTGTTGATGTGCATGTAGTCTTGAATGTACTGATGTACCAGTAGCCTTGCCCGAACTCACTTTAATTAAAAAATTAATGTTTCTTTTCAAGATTATTATTGAGCAGATTATAATTCCAGAGAATAAAAATTGGAAAAAAATAATTACACCGAAATAAAATGCTGAACACAACAATACAAAGAATTCTGCTTCTGATGTTATCGCTAGAATGGATAATTTTTAAGTAAACAGGATTATGTTAAAGACTAAGACACAAACGTAGGGTCAGGATGTAGGTCGAAAGTTCAGTTATAGAAGATTCTATGTTGTAAAAAGATAAAATCTGTTACTAAAATTGCAATAAGAATGCGAGAAGCATCAGGTATAACAGGTTCGTCATGAGGAAATTCCAACATCCTAGACCCAGATTAAAAAAAAAAGTTTAGTTTTTTTGAATATGATCCTAATATTTAACCCACATTCCTGGAGAAATATTAACTTTGTATTTTTTGTTTACAAAATAAAAACAACACCAATGTCTCTAGTCCGGTACAAACAAGTGAACTTGATTTTGGACAAGGTCAAGTCCAAAATGCAATTATACATAACATATAATCGAGGAAAAAAAAACTAACAATGCAAATTAGATATACATAACAATAAAGCCACAGATCTTTGTATCCAATTATCTAAATAATATATGAACTCGGTGACCGTCAAATCTGACGAAACCAGGGAAAGCTTCCAGTTGTACGATACAGTGACGATATGTTGTACATCACCCCATACCTATTATTTTCGAGCAAAGCAATATTCATTATATGTGTACATTTTCTGAAAATATTTGTTTATGAAGTATCATGTCATCCCTTACCGCCCGGTAATTTTAATTTATTTGGCATTGTTGCGCCATAAATTTAATGGATCTCGAGTAACCAGAAGCAAAGCGAAGAACGCGGAGAAGCGTATAAATCATACCCAAAGTAGTTTGTCAAATCCTATATTCAGAGCTGTATTTAAAACTAATTTATCAATTTTAGGATTTAATAGATTTGTTATATCGTAAATTGAGAGTAGAAGATCACTTTTTTTACAACCTGAGGTTAAAAAAAAATGTTTTCTAAAGCAAATAATTTAATCAGGTCCTCACGTTCACGTTTACGTGAATGTCATCAATTTAAAGAGCTAACAAGTATTTACATTCTAACAAGGTTGAGAGCTCCGCTATTGTCAAGTCACTTTATGCTTTGGAAAGAAAGTCTGATGCAAGCGGAAGAAGAAGTGGGTCACGTGATCTGTTTAGGCAGATATTTATGTTGAGTAGATGTAGAATAACGTAAAGGTGTTTTGAGTTGTCATTTCATTGTTGAGTGTAATTTGGGTGTCTACTGAGTTGAACAAAGTAAATATTGTACGATTTTCAGATTTATTCTCAAACAGAACATTTTGCAACCTACACGCATGATAACTCTAGTCACATATATATGCTTCTTTTGGTATGATGATAACAAATACGATGTGGTTTCCTGGTGACCCACGAAACATGGCTGACAGAAAATAGTAGTGTAATGAGAAATACGTGGACAGTAATTTTCGTTGGCTCTGGTGGCATGGTAATGGCGGTAAATCGCAGAAATTAAATAGCACGCAAAGCGTGCACACTAACGAGCCGTGCATGCCAATAAGCGATATATGACGTAAACCCAATGAATGAATGAATGAATGAATGAATAAACGAATGAATGATGCGATGGTAGTGTAGAACTCACGTTGCTGATACAGCTTGCATAGTAAACCCATGCACATACCTCGATATTAAAAATTCATTAACTTTAAATTTTGGATAACTGATGATCAAACCTATATTTATCATTATAGACACATCCTTGCTGACAGCTTCTTTGTTGAGAAAGCCATATGAGCCGTGGCATTTTCTGGATCGACATGTGTTTCAAACATGTAGTTTTAATTCCGCACCAAAGCGTCAGGTGCTAATTTTCAGTAATGAGTTTTCCAAACTCGTCTGTAAAAGAACTCACGGTACTAATTGTATGGAACAATAGGAACTAGTCTAGAAATGGGCGAAAACAAAATAGAGTATAAGATATTTGGCTAGCCAGGATTGGATGTGATTGATAGTAATATTATAGTAAAAGTAATCTTTTTAGATCTTATTCTAGTTGTAACTGAAAAAATATAGAGACATTGATGGAGTGTCAGTTCTATTACAGACTTAAGTTTGTAAAACTCATTACTGAAATTAGCACGTGTTTCTTTCGTACTGAATTGAAAACACATGTTTCAAACACACGTAAATCAAGAAAATGCCGCCGGATATATGGCTTTATCCATACACAAGTTTGCATCAAGGATGGGTCTATACTGATGGCTATATATTTAATCATGAGCATCCAGAAATTTAAAGTTGCTATAATTTTAATATCGTGACGCTTGCATATGTTCACTGAGGAGCTGAATTAGTACCGTTAGTCCTATAGTGTGGTGTGAAGTGGTGTGAAGGCGTCCCTTCAAGTCACCCAGCAGAAGAAATCACATTTGGCTGTCGGTCGCCAAAAAGAACACAAGGAAGAACCAGGGACCTTACAATGATAAGGATTTGATCTTTCGTCGACCAGAATAGGAGAACGTCAAGGCCCACTTAAGAAGCACGTGGATCTTGTTATAATGATCTTTCAAGACTACAGATTGTAATTGAATATCTCTCTTCTCTCATTACTTTGTTTCCATTTGGCTTTTTTGAAGGAGTGACGACCCCGAGAACGACTCAGTCGACGATTCTGACAACGGTCCAGTCGGCAACCTTAAACACGACCCAGTGGCACGACACAGTCGACAGCGCGAGCAACACAGAGAATGACCTATCTGGCGATCTGGCTGTGAGCTGAAGCAAGATATACGACAAATCCTGTTGGAGCGCCAGACCCCAGACCTCAGACAGATACCACGGGGTTTCTCTTAGATATTAAAGACCTGTCCCAAAGGTCAGG
>CM068830.1:892173-1068776 GCA_028554795.2 Sinohyriopsis cumingii
TACGCATGAGGCTGATTGCTGCCGAAACGGTGTTATATAATGCACTGCTTCAGTGTATATTTCCTGTATCATGTTACGTGTTTAGGCTCGAATAAACAATAACACAAGAAAGAGTGAAAACAACAAGCTTTGAAAAAAATTAACAAATTATTCATTTCCTTGGAAAAATACTGTAAAAATGAAAAAATAAGAACTTACGGTTTTAAGAATCAAATCCCAAAATAATCTATGAATAATCCACGAATAAAATTTTAGAAGTCATAATAATGAAATGTTCTAATGAATTCAAGTTCTAGTGTCGACGAAGAATCCAAGATGGAAGGCGATGACGTAAGCTGTATCCTGATCAATGTTTTTGTCTACAGTTCCTTGTAGAAACACAATAAATAATCCGGTCTTTGAATTAATGAAATTTCTTTGTCCAAGAATTCTGTATGAGTACACATATATTTCCAGGAAAATAGAATTAATCCTTTTGAATCCAAATAATTAGAATAGACATTAAAATAAATCCAAACAGACATAACAAAAGAACACTGTGACACCAAGTGTTTTAAGTCCAGACTGATATTGTTTCTCTAAAACAATGGTTATACAGCAATTTTGAGGCGCAGGATGAATGCCCGTATGAGGGTCACATGATCATGTTTACACCACGTACTCAAAACATGGCCCTGACGAAAACCAATCATTTTACTCTAAGAATTAAAAAAAGTTGTTTACTTCAATAAAACTATTTACAAGCCTATGGTCATGTATTCAATACAGCCTCGATCTAATCCTTATTATTCCCACAATGTAAAATAAATTTTAAAAAAACTTGTTCACGTGACTGTTACTAATTATAAATTAAGGCCCGGAACCAGGCCAACCTTAGGTGTTTACAAATGAATAAGTCAAGGTCAAACTATTTTCTGAACAAAATTCCAAATCACGTAAAGACAATTATATTATAATAGCATGCACAATAAAAAATAATTTTTTAAAGCTGACAATCAAACAATAAAATTAAAATAAATATGTATTTAATCAGATATGCGTAACAATCCTAAATAGTTATGTAAACTCCTTTACGAATAGAAAGAGACATCGAAATAAAGTATATCATGGTGTAGTTGATGAATGCAAATAATTTGAAACAAAGCATTAGACAAAATATACAATGGATAAAATATCACTGAAGGAAGGAACCTGAACAATGAAGTTTCCAACCGCAACACTATACTTTTTTTGAATAATGAAATTTACATCTTTCAACAACTGGAACAAACAATATTCCATACCTTGCTGATCTAATGCTTTAAGAATCAGATAATTTTAAAATCACGTGATAGCAGGTGTCTTATACTTGAGCAAAGATTAATAAATTTCGATTATTTCTACCATTTCAGGAATATCTAATTTAGAAATAGTCTCTAAAAATGGATTACTAACTTACTTAGTGCTGCAGTAAACCCTCAAATTGTACTCAGCTTAGGTAGTTTTGGATTCGGTTCTATTGTGCATGCGTATTCGTTAATAGTGTTCAGAGACTTTTTAGTTATGCCTTAAAATTGTTGAAATTTAGTGACATTTATTACGCTGTCGATTTTAGAGGTTGTAGTATTTTCGAAATTCCTTTACAATTTTATATTTAAATGTTGAGTAGACGATACTGTTGTCGTATTCAATTAGTACATTATCCTAACTAAGCACAAAGCATTGTCTTTATTAATCCGTTTAGAGGCGATATACTGCGTTCCGACAAACCATTAATAATAATATATATTCATTTTTATTTAAAATGTATAACAAAATTTTCATATGATTTCTGTTTTATAAACTGGCCATAGTAGATTTCCAAAGCGGCAGAAATTTTTGTTATAGATTTTAAATAAAAGAAGAAAAATAGTCAAAATCTAACGAGCTATACCAGCCTTCTGATGATCAAATAAAATATGAATATGTATTAATTGTACTTCAGATGGATGAAAGGCTCAGCCTGTTTGTTTTTGGTTTTTTATTTTTATTTTTTATTTTATGTAATTAATACGTAATGAAGAAGGTACTGGAGGACTGTTAGCACATTATCACACTTCAGGGCACTGACATTTAAGGCTACAGGCACAGCGACTCCTTCAGCGACGGATCTTAAGTCGAACAGAACCGGAATTTAATTAGAACTTTATTAATTACGACTGGTGATATAAGTGTTTGGACGATTCGGGATTTAATTCGTAATACTGTAAGTTCTTTTTCAAATTTTCAGTTTGTATTCTAGGGGGAAAAGTATTTGTTGAATTGTACAGAACTTGCTGGTTTTCGCTCTTTCTATTACTTAGTTTAAGACCATAGAGTCGTAATAAGAATATACTGGGACTACATTCGTTAACACTGAGCCAGAAGTAACAATTATGACCCTAGTCCTACAGGGTGGTGCGCTTAAATTAAACTTCGACGACGCAATGATCTGTGCACAATTCGATTGTCTAGTAAGACGTGATCAGCTGTCACAATTGGCTATCTTTGGTCATAGCAGTTTCGTTGCATAACTTGTGATTTTTTGGTCGTTGAACCATATATATATATATATATATATGTATATATATATATATATATATATATATATATATATATATATATATATATATATATATATATATATATATATATATATATATATATATATAAAGTCAGACTAAATATAGACTTTATTGTTCAACAGACAGATCACAGCATAAACAGGCATTAAGTACACATTCAAAATAATTATCATATATATATATATATATATATATATATATATATATATATATATATATATATATATATATATATATATATATAAACAGCGTGTTGCAATTAAGTATGGTTTAAAAATACAAGTGACTTATTTACCTGCCATTTTTGGCTTTTCATCTATTATGTAAGTATAAACCCGTGACGAAAATTTAAAGAAAACAGAAGCTTATATCTAAAATAAGCCAGGTGACATGTCTTTTCATGTTAATCAGTCATATATTGATTATCGAACATGTACGATTACTAATGGTACTAATACGGAGTTTGTTATGTAAAAAAGCAAATTTGCTAAATTGCGGTTTCCCCTGCCCCCTACCCCCATGAACCAAGCTTACACACCTGACCTTCAGCGACAGATTAACCTAAAAAGGTGTTCATAAATGGCCAGAAGAAAATGGATTTAAAGTTGTGAAATCTGAAATTGTCTGTACGCATTTTTACATATTATCTAGTAACCCTAAACGCAGTCTTGACGGATATCCTCTGTTGTGTAGTATACCTGATGACCCGATTCTATCTTGATAGATATCTCATCTCTGTTGTGTAGTAAATATGACGACCCCAAACTCTATATTGACGAATATCTTATCTAGGTTATGTAGCATATATGATACCCCCAAACTATCTTGACATATCGCTTGTTATGTAGTATATATGACCACAAACTCACTTTTGACGTATATCGCATCTTTGTTATGTAGTATGTATCATGACCCCAAACTCAGTCCGGACAGATATCTTATCTCTGTCGTGGAGAAGAATACATTTGTAGGACTAATTTTAACCATATATCCACATGTGGCTTATATATTTACAAAGTATACTCTCAGCAAGAGAAAAATGGTTTAATCAGTAAACGTTCACTTACGTGAGTAATGCTCTATTAGTTTCTGATTTCACTTATTGTGTCCACCCTTTTAAGAAAAGAAACAGTTAGGGATGGATGGGTTCCTGCCCGGCCATCAAGACCCGGCCGGGTTATGTTCTACCCGGAAATCCTAAGCCCGAGAGATGTTTAAGATAATAATTTGCTCTTTACGCGTTGGGTTCATCCCCCCTCCCGTTTTTCTTGGTGTCGGTAATAAAACACCCACTACCAAATCAAAATATTGTTTTATGGTTGACAAAAACTGTGGTCATAGAGGGGCGGAGAAACCAGAGAGAATGGGGTGGTGAAACCCGACCCGGAAGGGTAGTTCCCTGGAGAGTACCCGGTAAAATTTCCCCACCCGTCCATCCGTAGTTTTATATCTTCCAAATACACCTTTTTTGAAAACATGAAAATAAAAAGTGCTGGATTATTCCTTCATTTATATTTATAAGTATTTCTCTTATAACAAAAAGATAGTTTGCAATTGTAATGTATGACATGACAAAAATTTTTTTTGACATTTTAGCTCTCTGACATTAAATCGATAAGGAAATTAAAAAATGACAAACAAGTTTATATATTATTCTTAATGGAAAGGAATGTGCATTATCTTAGTTATTCTGTTATTCGAAAACATATCACTGTCTGGACTTTTGATGAATTTGTTCCTAGTAATTCACTCAACTTCAGGTAGTTTACATCTTTTTGTACATGCACTAATATTTTCATGTTCCAGTTGTGTTTTTTTTTCTTTCTTCACACTGTATATCCTCAGCCCTCTTATATATTACATGATATGTGGCTACATTATGTTGACATTTAGCATACTTTTCCCAGAGATAATATAAGTAAAGCGACGAACCGATAGAATCATATTTTTCGATGTTTGTTACAACTTGATAAACTGAGAGGCTACTGTTTTCTTTTTCAACATGATTTTTAAAGGAAGGAAATCGATGTTACTGGAAAACCCCTCTTATTAACAGTTTCTATTAGATCGAAGGGATCCTCTTAGTGTTTATCGACTTAATGACTCAGTGCTGCACTATGCACGAGTGATTGCTTCAGAAATGGTACTATTTCATGCCCTCCTAAGATGTTTAAAACTTAACACGTGACAAGAAATGTCCTGTTGCATTAGAAAACTTGACGTTTTGTCTGCATTTGGGATCCCGCTACAAGAGAGTGGTTTGTACAGTTTTCTCGACACCGTCATTTTTATAATGTACTGCTTCACTGCGTTTTCGCCGTATCCTGCATAGTGTTTTAAATTTTTACGTTCACGAATACCAAGAAACATCGAAATAAAGTATATCACTATGGCATTTGATGTATGCTAATACTTTAAAACAAGGATTAAGCACACTACGTAATGGTTAAAATAACACGACCACAAGAACACGACATATTACTTTCCCTACTGCAACACTTTTGCCATCTTTTGAAAACTGGCACCATTAGGTTTTCAAAGTGGCTCTTACTTATATTATGTAAAATGAAGGTATATTACAAAGCGTTCCAAGGAATGTGGTATTTAGAGGAGTTCATCGGAGCATAGTATTTAAACGGGTTCCTCGAAATGTGATATTTCATCGCTAAATGTCCTACAGAATACGTATAGCAAGACAGGCATCCATTCATTATCAGGGTACAAACCTCAATCATGTAGGATTATTATATTAAGGTATTAGTTCACGTTCAGAAGCTTTAGCACAACAATCGTTGAGGCAGTCCGAAATTTTATTTATCTATATCTTCATTCGCAGGGAATTCATGGACTAAAATTACAAGCAAATGTATGCTACAGAGATTATTATCAATATTTATTTTGATGGTTGCTTAATAATCACCGTATCTATTTAACAATATGAGATAACAAATTCAAATATTTCTCGACCGAAAGTTACAGCTTAGCTGTGACAGAAGTTTCAAACAGTATTAAAATGTAGCAAGGAACGTTGCAAATACTGCACACTTTAAAAGGAAAGTAAACTACATATGTACAAGAGAAAATCATATATTTTAACTCTAACCAAATTTAAGTCATCATTAAAATGGTCACTGAAAATTATTAAAATGTAACGAAATCAGAAACCACATAAGCATAGTCCAAGGGTCTGATATAACACTAAGTGAAAATAAGTAAGGAAAAAATAAACAATTTTAGAAACTTTATTTCTAAATGAGATATTTTTCAAATTTTAAAAATAACTCGACCGTATTAATCCATCTTGTCCATTTTAAGACACTACTATCACGTGATTATGCAAATATCCAATTCTTAAAGCATTGGAACAGCACATTATGTAATATAATACATGTATATTCCGCTTCATTAACGTATATATTACTTATTCAAAAATGTATAATGATGACATACAAAAAATACAGATATATAACAACACCTTTGCTGAATATACCTTCAACCTTAGGGCATCAATGTAACAAATTAGCCGAGTTTAATTGCATACAATTTCGTGGAGTCATTTGTTAAGAGTAATTGGTTTTTGGTCCTGTTGAATGTAATAGCAGCTAGGTCGTTTGGTAAACCAGCTGCAAGTATCTGAAGAATAACGCCATCTGGTGATAACTGATGAATATTCTTAGACTTATTTCCCACAACATATACATTATCATCCATGTCTAGAGTGATACTATCGGAACCCTTCAGATTATCAGGGCTGTAGACAAAGAGACGTCTTCCTGCCATGTCAAAGCAGAACAGTGAATTCGTGCCCCATGTTGAAATGTAGACGCGTGTTTTGGACGCATTTAGAGCAAGGTAGCTGTTATTCCATGCACTGTCCCAATACTCATGGTAAGACGTTTCCTCTCCTCTGTCGCTAATGACACTCCAGTAACATTTATTTCTAGCTGAGTTAGGTCCTGACACAACGATACTTCCCTTTCCAGAAATAGCAATACCCCGGCATGGCAGTCTGGTTTTAATCATCCGGGTAGGTCTAATTGTGTTGTCTTTTACTGTTAAAAACTGAATATGATTCCGATTCCATAGGGACACTGCCACTTCCTGACCATCAAACATTCTCACGCTCCATGGCTTGCCTGGCAGTGAGTAGCTCGATATGCTGCGAAATAAGGAATCCAGCAGACAGCATCTATTATTGTAGGTATCTATGAGCATAACTTGATCTTCTGGTAGGCATAGTAGGTCACTATAGTAGTGCTTCTTATCATCTGGACCTTTGACATCGAAGACTCCAGATACTTCTAATGGGCAGTGCTTTTTGGGCTTATTGACTCTTGTCATAGAGAAATCCAGACTTTCTGACTTTGTCACAAGTTTTGCGATTTTACCCTCCATCACAGACTGTAGCAGGGGATCAACTTTTAACTGCAACGTGATCTTATCGATCTTTCCAAACTTCGCATGGATCTGGTCACTGTAAGACGTCAGCTGTGATTTTGTCTTGTTAGTAATCAGAAATTTCTGAATGTCGGTGCCGTTTCGGTTAACAACCTCTAGCACAGCACGGGAATTTCGAATAGCATTTATTAATGACAGACATGCATGGTTTTCTTCTTGTTTTTCTATCATCTCTCCTTTGTAAATGATGTTTCCATCCATTTTTATTTTCCTCTCAAATTCGTCAAGCGTATCGTTTATTTTCTTTCTCAAATCTTGCATCATTGCAGTTACGACATTCATTTGACATTCCAGATTGTTTATGTTTTCGTTATTGATCTCGGTGAACTTGTTGAGGTGATTTTCAAGTGTTTTCAAGCTTTCGATAATGAATCCGGGATCTTCTTCTTTCAATAGTGTTGATGCTTCGGCCTTCAACTCTAGAACACTATCACAATTTCTGTGACTCGTACCACAGCAAACTACACAGCAGGAAAATTTGTGATTTGTACAGTAGAATTTTATAATTTCGTCCTCATGATCAGGGCAGTTGAATGCAGTTGCATACTTCAAGGCATTTTGTGGGCTGCTAGTGAGCTCCTCGATAGAAATTACGGAATGTGTTCTTGTCGCTTTTAGATGCTGGTGAAGAACGTTACAGTCAACGCACATTGCCTCTTCGCAAACCACACAGTAGCTATCCGCTGATTTCATCACATCTCTCGATTGACACGCGTCGCATGGTCTGGTTACATTCACTTTCAATTCTGATGAAATAGAAAGTAGGACCGTATTTATTGGCAGGTGAGAGGTCCAACTTTCTACCGATGTTACTCTGTGTGGACGACGAACAACAGTTTGACACACTGGGCACTCAATTTTATCTACATCGTCAATGTTTGTAGCCTTGGATTTAATATATAATTTGAGACAATTTTCACAGAAACAGTGCATGCACGCTAACTGCCGTGGTATATTAAACGCTCCGAGACAAATAGGACAGCCTGGGTTCTCATCAGCACTAGCAACTGCATCGGAGGTTGCCATTATTGTCGGTTTCACAGATTATATAACCGGAAATGGCCATACGATGTTTAAATCATCGAATTTGAGCAACGTCTATGTACATTTTAGATCCACACCTTGACGCTATATCTTCCTGGTCCGAGTGTAGACTGGTTCGTATTCAATATTATACTAGGCACTTCTAACACGCATTCAGTGCGTTTGTCTAAACAAATTGTGTCAGCACATTACCGATTTTGATCAGTTGTCACAATTACTCTTTTTGTGTGTAGTTTTGCAGGAAAAAAAGAGACTGCCTTGAAAATGGAGAAAAACGGCCTAGGTTTCTATCTATCAGATGAAATCACACTTGTCACATTCTCCCTGTGTTACCAGTAGGATATTCACCAAAAATCTACAACTGCTTTTTGGTTTCAGAATATATTTAGCAGACTGAAATCCTTACACTAAGAGTTGTGTATGATATTATTTTACCTTTACTCTTTTGTTTATAACCGATTGTTTCCGTTATCGGTTTACAGTCTGTGTGGTAGAGCTATTTCTTTATCAATATATCAAAAGAAAAAAAAATTTATCCGTAAGGTATTTTGAACCTGTATCTACAGTGTGGTGAGTAGTAAATGGGGCCACCCTAGGGACAATGGGACTTAGCATTAAAAACACCCCTGGGCCACTCTAGGGACAATGGAAATTTAACATGGAGAAAAATCGTGGGTCACTCTAGGGACAATGGGAATTTAACATAGAGTTTGGGCTTGTCTAGGGACAAGGGGAATTGAACATGGGAATAGAGTTTGGGTTTGTCTAGGGACAAGGGGAATTGAATATGGGATTTTTTTTTTTTTAAAAAAAAGTTATTTTAAATTTAAATTTAAATTTAAAAAAGGGTAGGCAATGGAAAGGCTATCTCTTTTCGAGAAATATGGCTGGCCCTGAAAAGGGCCTTTGGGTTTATGTTAATGTATCCATTAACATAAAGGGTACCGCATTGGTCTTCTTCTTGTCCTTAGGCTACGTTTCACTGTAGGACCGTAAATCAGGACTCTTTTCAGGCATCCTTGTCTTTCTACGTAGATCCTACGTATCCACAGACTGGTGTTTGTCCTGTGGACAACGGTCCACTTGGATCGGACATACATGGGTATGTCCGTCCGGAACATCATGGAAGACACAAGCGTAGAAGATTGCACATCGGTCCACATCTTGAAGCGACGAGAACAGGTGAACCAATGCACTGAACTGCGCTTATTTATAGGTAGAGGTAGGATTGAAACGGATTGAGTTCATTCTCCAATCCAAACACGCGTTACAAAATTCAGTCAGCCCGCATCCAATCCGAAGAGATTAGTCTGTGACGTCAGTTGGTCTATATAGATTCGCTAGCGCTTGTGTGCAGTCAATCTATGCGACAGTGATTCAACATGACGGAAATTCAGAAAACGATCCATTGGGGTGCACCAGCAGGGGAGACCGCCCAAGGGAACCCGGACTTACTTTCAGAAGAGGTACATTGGGATTTTGTGGATTTTCTTACCTCGCAAGAATTTGTTCCGGAACCTTCGTCATTACCGCAAGTGGAGAATTTTAGACAAAGACAGAAGGAAGAATTGGAGAAATTTATGCAACGACAAAAGGAAGCGGAACAAGCTTTTCTCCTACAGCAACAGCAACAGCAACAAGAAGAGGTAAGAAAAAAACAACAGCAACAACAGCAAGAAGAAGTAGCAGCAAAGAAACAAGAGGGTGAAAATCAAACGGCTACGGTACTGTTGGACATTTTAGCGGAGTTAAGAAGTCTGAAACAAATGTATCAGACTTCTTTATCACGACCGAAGAGAATACGACCTTCCCGAGCTAAACACGCCAACCTTGTGACTAAGCCTGTCGTACCACCCTTAGTGATTTCAACCCAATCATCAGAAGTAGGCCTTGGTCGTGGCAAAGGCTTAAGGCAGTTAAAGTTGATTGGTTAAACTCACTCCAACACCATAAAGAAAAAAGGCCCTTTTCAGGGCCACCCACATTTCTCGAAAAGAAATACAATTTCAATTTGCCAATAACTCAAAAAAAAAAAACCCCACCCATTTTACCCTTATAGTACGTGTCTGTGATATAGCAAGTATCCTGACTTTTATCTCGAAAGGAAGGAGAGTAGTCCGTAGACTGGTCTGAAGAGAATTTTCTAATGACCCCTCGCAAAGCTCTGACGAAACGTTCCATCTGGGTAGTCTCTTCCATCGTTGTGCTCGGTTTGAGAGTGAAATGAATAGTGAAAGGACAAGACACACACCCTTTTATATACGCTGGTTTGTCATGACTATAAATTAGTCTATGGTGTTTAAACTTGAGTCATTTGACGTTTTGCACTCAAGATGAAACGATCCTATTCATTCGAGAAGAAAGAAGAAGAAGAAGAAAGTAAGAGGCAGAAACGTGATCTATCGCCTCGTACCAGGGCTGAAATCTAGGCACAAATTCATGCCAGTGATTTTGAAGAGGACATGAGTGAACCAGAATCCGAACCCTCTAAAACAAGTTCACCACCCTTAGTCAACCCTGAAAAGTACTATTCCATTCGAGAGACGGAAAAGCGCTCCTCTAGAAAATTTAGAACCACGGCTTACACCTACACGGTGAAGTTTAAAGATTTCAAGGCCGACGTACCCTTGGAGAAAGCAGAAGGGTGTATCACCGAGATGTGGGATTCTTTGCTCACCTCACTCAAGCGACAATGTCGACCCAAAGAAGACGATCGCTTGACACTATCCATAGATCACGACGGTTTGAAATCCCCTGTTTGGATCGAGTTTAGCAGACCCGCAGAACTAACCCCTTCCAAAGTCATCGACAAGATTCAACACGTACAACAATCTAATGACCAGTTTGACATCACCGATGGTAAAGCCACACTGAAAATGACTCACGTCTCTCTTCCTCAAGGGACAGGACGCAAAAAGATGTTATTGGTGGACGACCTTCGCAACACCAAAACAAGTCTCGTCCGAATTAACAACCCTCAAGACCAGATGTGCTTAGCCCGTGCCATCGTGGTGGGACGAACCTATGCCAACAAGAACGACACGGTAGAATGGAAAAGAACCTGGGAGAACATTCGAAAATCGAACCGAACCAAACAACGAAACGAAGCAGAACTCCTGTTGCAACAAGCTCGCCTGTCCAAAGACACACCCTGTGGCATTCCTGAGATGCAAAAATTGCAAGATGCCCTAGCTCCACGCTACACCTTGAAAGTGCACCCTCAAGAAATGCGCGGACCTTTGTTGTTTCGAGGCCAAGACTTTAAGGACGGAAAATACATTCATGTTTATCATCACGATGACCATTTCGATACCATTACCACTATCACCGGATTCCTGGGATACAGATATTACTGTGAGAAATGTGACTATGGTTATAATAATCGAGAACAACACAAGCATTGTGGATGGAAATGCCCAGGATGTTTGGCCTCTCCACCCTGTCTGAGCGAAGAACCAGTGCCTTGTTCGACTTGTCTGCGCACGTTTGTCAGCCCTACCTGTTACCAACAACATCTGAAGACACAAGGTTCACAGCAGAAATGTGCTTGTCAACTCCTGAGATTGTGCCCTACGTGTAGACAAGGCATACGTACCAACAGTACCAAGGCACACGTATGTCGAGGAAAGAAAAAATGTCACATTTGTCACCACATCGTGGACTTGGAACACGAATGCTACGTGCAAAAATACCAACCCCCACCCGAGAAAGAGGACGGTCACAAGAAGAAAGGCAATTTCATCTTTTTCGATCTCGAATGCATGCAAGAGACCGGCATTCACATTCCTAATTTCTGCGTGGCTCATCGAGCGTGCGAGAAGTGCATTCAAGAACCTATCTTCAGTCATTGCCCTCACTGCAGCAAGATTCCTGGAGGGCGTGAAAAAATCTTTCGAGGACCGAACACGTTAGCCGATTTTGCCCAATGGGTCTTAGACCCCATCGACAAGACGTGGAGCCAAGAGGACATCGAACGTTACGGAGATTGTCATCGTCATGCCACAGTGATGGCTCACAATTTCTCCGGATACGATGGACAGTTTCTTCTCAGATACTATACGGAACAAGGCACCGAGCGTCCTAAAGTGACTTTGAACGGAGCCAAAATCATTTTCATGCAAGTGGGACAAGTGCAGTTTAAAGATTCGATGAGCTATTTGGCCATGCCTTTGAGTCGAATGCCTAAAACGTTTGGAATGACAGAAATGGCTAAAGGGTACTTTCCTCACTTTTTCAATACGGAAGCCAATCAACATGCCGTTCTACCCATTTACCTGAGGCTCACTATTACGACCCCGACAACATGCGTACCGAACAACGAGAAGCTTTCTACGCTTGGTACCAAGCTCACGCCTCGGACCCTTTCGACTTTCAGGAAGAAATGCTAAAGTATTGTCGTTCCGACGTGGACATTTTACGACGTTGCTGTGGAAAATTTCGAGAACTGTTCATGGAACACGGAGGGGTCGATCCTTTGAAAGAAGCTTGCACCATTGCCAAAGCGTGTTCCTTAGTGTATCGACAACGATTCATGCCTGAAAACACCGTAGCTGTCATCAGTCCTCAAACGACCCACTTTGTCAAACGTCAATACTCGGTCAAAGCCCTACGTTGGTTACATTACTTGTGCGACAAGGAAGACAAGTGGATTCAGCATGCCCGCAACGGAGGGGGTGAAAAGACCATCGGAACGTATTCGGTCGATGGCTGGGACTTAGAAAACCCCAAGATCGTGTACGAGTTTAACGGCTGCTTATTTCACGGATGTCCCGTCTGTTACCCTGACCGTAGCACTAAAAATCAGTTTTTACAACGAACCATGGAAGACTTGTACCAGGACACTTGTCAGCGGCGCCTAAAGTTAGAACAGCAAGGATACCAAGTGGTGGAAATGTGGGAACACGAGTACGATCACCGTATGAAAACCGATCCCGAGTTTAAACGCCTCGTGGAAAGTTACCAGTTCATGGACCCGTTGAACCCGAGGGATAGTTTGTACGGAGGAAGGACCAATGCCACCTGTTTGCTGTACCAAGCCGACGAAGAGAAAGGAGAAGAAATCAAATACTTGGATGTGTGTTCGCTGTATCCCTACGTGTGCAAATATTGTCGCTTTCCTGTAGGGCACCCGCGATTGCTGACGGAATACATCGACCTGAAAAACATTCGACAATACGAAGGCTTGATCAAGTGTAAAGTTTTGCCTCCCACGAACCTATACCATCCCGTCTTACCTCACCATTGTCAAGACAAACTGATGTTTCCCTTGTGCCGTACTTGTGCCGAAACGTGCAACCAGGACCAACCTTGCCATCACAGCCAGGAAGAACGTGCCTTGACGGGAACCTGGGTCAGCGTGGAATTGTTCAAAGCTCTGGACATGGGATACCAACTGTTAGAAGTGTACGAAATTTGCCACTTTCCCAAGACACAACAGTACCACAAGGGTGACCCTACTCAGAAAGGCATTTTCGCCGACTACGTGGATGCCTTTTTGAAACTGAAACAAGAAGCCAGCGGCTATCCTTCCTGGTGTCACACTCCCGAAGACCAAATACAATTCAAGGAGAAATACTACGAACAAGAAGGCATCTCTTTAGACCACATCGAAAAAAACGAAGGCAGGCGATCGTTTGCCAAAGTGATGTTAAATTGCTTGTGGGGTAAAATGGCACAACGACCGTGTTTACCCAAGACGAAATATTTGACAGAACCTTCCCGCTACTTTCAGATGATTCACGACAAAACCAAATACATGAAACACGTGGACGTCGTTCGCGAGGATTTGATCTTGGTCAATTACGAAGAAGATCTGGACTTTGTACAAGACGATCCTTTTGGAAATGTCATCATTGCGGCTTACGTGACAGCTCATGCTCGCTTAAAATTGTACGAAGCTTTGGAACTGTTAGGGGATCGCGTCCTGTACTTTGACACGGACAGTTGCATTTACATCCATCACCCGAGTCAACAGCACCCTGACATCGATGGAGACCGTTTAGGAGCCTGGACAGACGAGCATCTTGACGACAAGATTCTAAGTTTCGTCAGTGGCGGCCCCAAAAATTACGGCTACGAATACCGGGACAAACAAGGAGAAGTGCACACGACGTGCAAAGTGAAAGGACTGACTCTGAATCATCGTACCAGTCGAGTGGTCAACTTTGGGGTATTGAAAGAAGCCTTGCAATCGGGAGAGGATGGAAACTTTAAAGTGACCACCTTTCAACCGAACAAGATTGTACGTTTACCCACTCACCACATCGTCAGTCGACCCTTGGAAAAAGTCTATCAAATTGTATACCAGAGGCGAGTGCGACTTCCCAATCACTTTACGTTGCCGTACGGTCACGTCGGTATTGGTCTGTATATAAAAAGGAACCCTAGGCAAGATCGATAGTTCATTGTTCATTGAAGTAACTTACCATGTCGTTGACGAAGAAGAAACGAGATTGGTTAGGAGTCAAATGTTGGACATCACCGAGACCAGGGTTTTGAGGCTTGGACACAAGAGGTGGCCCAGTATGCACGAGAGTTATTCAAGGAAAAAAGTTACTTTTAAACCCGTGTTAGTGACGGTGCCAGAAGAACCCGTCACCCAGGACAGGACTGTCGTGGACAGCTCTACCCACTCTGAAAGATTTTAAGACCTTGATGAAAAGTCCAGCACCATCACCAGTACCAGTACCAGTACCACCAGTACCAGTGACCAAGACAGAAAAAGGAAAAGAAGTAGAAGAACAAGGGTTTCAAACTCCACCAGAACAAGTACGCAAGTTAACAACACCACCTACCTCCAGAATTGGATGGATTAAAAAGATGATTGCCACCCCTTCTTCATCACAAGAGAAAAAGAAAGTGAAGACAGAAGTGAAGACAGAAGTGAAACAAGAACCTATATCCCCCGCTCAGACATCCTCCTCCTCTTCAACACCTATTGCCGGTCGCACACGCAAAGCATTGCAATCCAAGAAAATACCCCAAGAGAAAAAGAGTAGCCTCCTCCAAGAGTGGGTGCCTTATTAACACACCAACCAACACAAAAAAATGGAAAAAGTCTTAGCCAGCATTTACTACGATCCCTCCCATCCTGCAGGTTACGCAGGAGTTCAAAAATTGTATCGTGCTGCCAAAACGCAACTGAAAAGTCTCCGTTTACCTCAAGTGCAACGATGGTTACAAGAACAAGCTACCTACACTTTACACAAACCCATTCGACGTAAGTTTGCCAGAAGTCGCACCCTAGTGGAAGGCATCGATCATCAATGGCAAGCCGATTTAGCCGATGTCTCTCATTTGGCCAGCTACAATCGTGGCTACAAATATTTGTTTTGTGTCATCGACGTCTTTTCCAAATTTGCTTGGGTCGTACCCTTGACTTCCAAATCGAGCAGCGAGTTAGTGCGAGCCCTGCAACGGGTGTTGAAACAAAGCGGTCGTCACCCTCTTCGATGGCAAACGGACAAAGGTACCGAATTTCTGAACCAAGCTTTCCAAAAAGAATTAAAGAAACGTGACATTCATTTTTTTTACCACCGAGAATCCCGAAACCAAAGCCAGCATCGTGGAACGTTTTCAACGCACTTTGAAAGAACGCATGTGGAAATATTTTACGCATCACCACACTCTGAAGTACATCGACATCTTACCGCACCTGGTGCAAGCGTACAACGAATCTTACCATCTAAGCATCGGACGTGCCCCGCAAGACGTGACTCCCGAGAACGAAGTGCTAGTGTTTGAGCGTCTGTTTGGTACGTCCCCGACGAGGGCTGTCCCCAAGAAAAGTGGAGAGTTGGCCGTAGGAGATTGGGTGCGCATTGGCAAAACCAAACGCACTTTTGACAAAGGTTACTTACCTAACTGGACGACCGAACTGTTTCGCGTCACTGGACGAGTGCATGGCCGTCATCCTGCCGTCTATAAATTGGAAGACATGAACGGAGAAGTGCTCAAAGGAACGTTTAATTTGCCCGAGTTACAACGTGTCACCAAAAAAGAAGACGACGTGTACGACATCGAAAGCATTCTCGAACGCAGAACCCGTAAAGTGGGCAAACGACGTGTCAAAGAAGTCAAAGTACGTTGGAAAGGATATCCGCCCAGTTTTGATTCTTGGATCGACGCTTCGCAAGTCATCGACTATAAAAAGAAGTGACCATCATGCCTTTTCACACAGACGCAGCTACGTCGACCACTCCTCCTTCACCCAGTTCTTCTGTGCAAGATTTACAAAAACAACCCTTGTGGGTGTGGTGTGGAGAACGTGTGCCTAAAACGCAAATCGTCTTTTTCTGCCAAATCTTCGTGGTGTATTGTGTCATCGGGGCATCGAGTTTGCAACAAGGAGACAAACAATTGTGGACCATTTTATTGAGCAGTTGCTTCGGTTACCTGCTTCCTAATCCCTCCCTGAAATTCACCTCGAACGGGAACCACGGGAACCTTGTGTCCAGTGCCAGTGCCAGTCACCACTCCAACCACAACCAGAACCCCATTTTGGGCGGAGACACGCCTCTGACGTCCACTAACCCCTCGGACAGCCACAGAACTCTGGAATTATGAGTCACCAAAACCAATTTTACTTAACCTTACCCAGTGACAGTTCCATGGAGGTGTTTCCCAAGAACACGTTGTGCTGTTACACGGCCAAATTACCTCAAGCCATCCCCTTAGATCACGAAGCCCATTGGGAAGTGGCTTTAGTAGAAATGATTCACCCGACCCAAGTCCTCAATGTCCTTCCCAATCAAAATTTTTTTGATGTGGAAGTTCATGACGAACAATTGCAACAGTGGATGGATAGCAATGTCAAATATGACAAGAAACCCCGTACACAAAAGTACACCACCTATCACTTGTTCATTTCCCCAGGCTATTATTTTAGTGGTCAACATTTGGTCAGCACCATAGCCTCCAGGTTTAATGCCGTGTTTCTGAAAGCTTTGGAGCATGTTAACAAAAGTGTCACCATGGAGTACCACAAAACAGCTCGTCGCTTCTTGATGAAATTTGAACGGAGTAAAATCCTGTCCATTTTATTTTGTCCTGAATTATATGACATGTTGGGCGGAGACATGAACCTGAGAATGAGCATTATGAAGAAAAGCGAATTACCCATCGTTTACGACAACGAGTCTTTTAGCAAGTTATTTCGTGCCCCGGTAGAACTGAACCAAGGACTGAATTTGATGTTTGTGTACTCCGATGTGGTGGAGTATAACGTGGTGGGACACACCTCCGTACCGTTACTGCGTGTCATTCCTTTCAAAGTGGATTCTGCCACGAACACTGACGAGGAAGGTGGAAACACTTACCACGTCCACCGCGAATTTGTACATCCTCACTATTTGCTTGTCAGTAAGTCGTATTTGGACACGGTCAACATTACTATAAAAGGAGATTTGGGACAAAATATTCCATTCACCAAAGGAAAAGTCACGGTGAAACTCCATTTTCGAAAACGGTTTTCTCACGATTCGTAAGTCATGTATCCAGTGTACCGAGGGGTTGCTCGACAGCGAGGACACGGTTTAGGAGATATGTTAAAATCGGCCTTTCGTTCGGTGGCTCCGGTGTTGAAACCGATGGTGACACGCGGATTGCACGCCTTGAAAGATGCGGCACTGACGCAAGGCAAAGAATTTCTCCAAAATGTCATCATCGACAAACAAAACCCTAAAGAAGCCTTCATGAGGGCAGGCAAAAATGTCTTGCTGCAAACGGGCAAAGACATTTTGGGTCACCGAGAAACACCTATAAATGCCCTGCACGCTACCGAGTCAGGCATTCAGCAAGGACAAGGCAGAAAGAGACGACGAAGAAAACACCCTTTCACCAGACTTCAAGCTAGAAAGGCCAAGAAAAGAAGAACCGTTCGAGACTTAGACGTTTTCGATTATTGAGAAAAGAGACAAAAAAAATGATGCACCGAGAATCTTGCGCTTGTTCCAAGACGAAACTGGATCTGTTTGCCATGCCCCCCACGATGATGACGATGCAAGAATCCCAGTGGGTGGAATTTCACCCCGTCTCCTCACTGACCGATTCCGCTCCCATCGAGTTTGAAATCAAAGGACAGCCCGAAGATTACATCGATCTGAATAGCAGTTACTTGTACCTGAAAGTCAAAATTCTAGATAAGACTGGAGGTGCTATAGACGATGAAGCAGTAGCTCCCGTCAACAATTTCATGCATTCCTTGTTCAGTGGAGTGGACTTGTACTTGAATAACAAACTGGTCAGTAGCAGCATGGATACTTACCCTTATCGTGCCTACCTGGAAAATCTCTTGACGTACGGAATAGATGCCACGAACACTCATCTCAATGCCTGTGTGGTATGGGAAGCTGACGAACCTACCAAGTTTGAAATATTGGAAACTGATGAAAAGAAAGACAACAATGATGGATTTCTAGAACGAAGAAAGAGAATCACGGGAGCCGACACAAGTTTAGAACTGATGGATCGTTTGCATTTGGACATGTGGTTGCAAGAAAAGTATTTGCTGAACGGGGTGGATGTCCGCCTGAGACTGAATCGTAGCAGTGCCGCTTTCCATTTGATGGCTGATAGTGACGGTTACAAAACCAAAATCCTAGAAGCCAGACTCTACGTACGCCGTGTGGAAGTGTTACCTAAAGTGGGAAACGACATCAGTCAGACGTTGAGCAGAACGACTGCCAAGTATCCCATACGACGCGTGGAAGTGAAAACCTTCACCATTCCCAAGGGACAGCGATCCATGATCGAAGATCATCTGTTCCAAGGACAGTTACCCAAACGTTTGATCGTTGGTATCGTCGAGAATACAGCCTTCAACGGAGCTGCCGAAAAAAATCCTTTCTACTTTCAACACTTTGGCGTGTCCAAAATCGAAGTCAGTCGCGATGGCAAGACCTTGTGTACCCGACCTTTCGAACCTGACTTTACCAAGAAGAATTACTTGAGATCGTACTTGTCCCTGTACGAAGCCACCGGACAGTTAGGAACCAATACCAGTCACGGTATTACGTACGAGGATTATGCAGGAGGCTACGCTTTGTGGGCTTTCGATTTCACTCCAGACCAAGGCAGCGACGAGGGACATTTCCACCCTATAAAATCCGGCCAGATTCGTGTGGAAATTCAGTTTAAAGACCGAGACCCTGATGAAACGGTGAACGTCATCCTGTATGCAGAATTCGATAATACCATAGAAATCAACAGTTTGAGAGAAGTCATCCTAGATTACTAGAAACCATGGAAGACTGTTATCCCTCTTTACCTAGTGGAGAAACTTTTAGTGTTGGATTATTGTAAAAAAATGTTAGAGTTGTTGTTGTTTAGTGTTAAGTGATTTTTGAATAAAAAATGTTGTGTTTTGAAAAAATTGTTTGATGTTATATTGTTGGATTATTGTTAAAAATGTTAGAGTTGTTGTTTAGTGTTAAGTGATTTTTGAATAAAAAATGTTGTGTTTTGAAAAAAATGCCTTTGTCTTTTGTTTAGCTATAAGAATGTTGGATTGATGCTCTTTCATTTCTTACTATCCCTCTCATGACACTCACTAAACGTTGCGACTCAAAAACCGTGTGGGGGATGTTTTCCTTCACGTCCGCGCTTTGACTTTAAGAACCGGGTTGTTTCCAGTCTAACCATCCATTGTCGACTCATCCTCCTACGAAGATGTGCTCCAAACTAGCTAAGCTCAACGAAGCCTACGTGAATTTGCATAGGGTCAGACACAGTCTGATACCGAAGCCAGAAGAAATAGAGAATGTGAGAATGTTAAAAATCACTGAAGACCTGATAGAAGAGCTCTTCAGAGAAGAAATGAACAGGGAAAAAGAAGAATGGACAGAGAAGTACAGACTTCAGAGACAGCAGCAACAGCAGCAACAACAACAACAGCAGCAGCAACCTGAAGCTGACAGAGGCTTTGTCGATTGTCGTATCGACACCAAAGAGTTCTTCTTCTCTTTTCGAAGAAGCAGACCTATCGCCAGAAAGTCTATCCTCAGAGGACATCGCATTCTTAGAAACTAAAAAAGAATGCCATAGCAAACAAAAAAACAGCCCTTTTCAGGGCTACCCAATACTCTAGAAAAGAAATAACAATCCATTTGCCAATGTGTGTAGGTAGAGTAGTGTGAAAATAAACACTAACTCTTTTTTTAAAAAAATGTGAGGGTATGTGTTTGTGTGTTTGTGTTTGTAAGTGGTTAAGTAAGTTGGTATGGATAGTAGATTAAAATGATGTCTTTTTTTTGGTGTTTGAGGTGTAAATTTGGGGTTAGATTGGATTGCTTTGCGTATGTGGATAGTCTATTGAAGTGATTTATAAAAAATTTTAAAATAGTGATGGGTAGCATAAAAAAGTGAGTGAGTGTTTCTTTTAGGTCCGCGCGTTGTTGGGTTTTTTTTTGGTTATGATCTAGGTAAGATCAATTTTATGTTTTTAGGGGGATGTTTTCCATCACGTCCGCGCTTTCACTATAAATTGAAACTCGCTGGGCAGTCTAGCTACCCTTGTTGATTGATCAACACAAGAATGAATAGCAGAATAAGCAAACTTCTTGAACTCCAGATACATCTGGAATATGTCAGGCGCCTGTTAAATGAACTGGCCGCGGAAGCTATAGTAGAAGAGGAAAGAATGAAGAACGAAGAGGAGGAGAGAAGACAGAGGGAAGAGGAGGAAAAGAAACTAGAAGAGAGGATGTCGTACAATATTCCCGAGACAGAGGATTGGGGTGTTGAAGCGAATCATCCTCCCTCTGCGCTCCCCAGAAGAAAGGTGAAAGGAGACTGGGGAAGAAGATGCGTGTGTGGCGCCAGGCCAGGAAGGTGCAACCATTAGATAGGTGCATCTGGAGTTCAAAAAAAAACAGCCCTTTTAAGGGCTACCCAATACTCTAGAAAAGAAATAACTATCGATTTGCCAATGTGTGTATGTGTGTGTGTGTGTAGGTAGAGTAGTGTGATTATAAACACTAACTCTTTTTTCATAGTGCGAGGGTATGTGTTTGTGTGTTTGTGTTTGTAACTGCTCACGTAAGTTTGTGTGAATGGTAGATTATGGGTTTCTTTATTGTTTCTTAGCGTATGTGAAGAGTATAGTTTGGGTTTTGTAAGCGCTCACGTACGATTGTGTGGATAGTAGATTATGGATTTTGTTTATTGTTTCTTAGCGTATGTGGAGAGTATAGTTTGGGTTTTGTAAGCGCTCACGTACGATTGTGTGGATAGTAGATTATGGATTTTGTTTATTGTTTCTTAGCGTATGTGGAGAGTATAGTTTGGGTTTTGTAAGCGCTCACGTACGATGGTGTGGATAGTAGATTATGGATTTTGTTTATTGTTTCTTAGCGTATGTGGAGAGTATAGTTTGGGTTTTGTAAGCGCTCACGTACGATTGTGTGGATAGTAGATTATGGATTTTGTTTATTGTTTCTTAGAGTATGTGGAGAGTATAGTTTGGGTTTTGCAAGCGCTCACGTACGATTGTGTGGATAGTAGATTATGGATTTTGTTTTAATGATTTGCGTGTGTAAATAGTAGATTTGGGGTTTGTTTATTGTTGCTTCACTTATGTGGATAGTATATTATATGAAATGAGAAAAGTAGGGATGTTTTCTTTCACGTCTGCACGATGTTAGGTCATGATCAAGGTAATATCAATTTTATGTTTTAAGGGGGATGTTTTCCATCACGTCCGCGCTTTCACTATAAGAACCCACAGTATTCGTCGTTCAAACCATTCTACAAAGAAGATGGCTTCGAACCAAATTGACAAGATGCAAACATTGCAAGACGTTTTAGACAATTTAGGAATGATGGAGCAGATGTTAGTAAGACTCGTTGAAGACCACTATTCCTATAGTCCCCATCGTGTAAAGATGGAAATTAATAACTTGAGAAAGGTAAAGGACAAGATAAGTGGTGTCATGAAAGAGATAAAGGAGGAGAAGGAGGATGAAGAGGAAAGGATAAGGATGAGAGCATGGAATGAAAAAATTGAAAAAGAAGAAGAAAATGAAAAGAGGAAGAAAGAAGAGTAGGAAGAGAAGAAGAAAGAAGAGGAGGAGAAAAAAAGAAAGAAAAGAAGAGAAAGAGTGTTGGAGATAAAATAAGAAGTTGGTGGAGAAAAAGAAGAAATTAGAAGCAGAAGAAGAAGAAAACCCAAAGGCCCTTTTCAGGGCCAGCCATATTTCTCGAAAAGAGAGAGCCTTTCCATTGCCTACCCTTTTTTAAATTTAAATTTAAATTTAAATTTAAAAAAACTTTTTAAAAAAATCAAAAAAAAAATCCCATATTCAATTCCCCTTGTCCCTAGACAAACCCAAACTCTATTCCCATGTTCAATTCCCCTTGTCCCTAGACAAGCCCAAACTCTATGTTAAATTCCCATTGTCCCTAGAGTGACCCACGATTTTTCTCCATGTTAAATTTCCATTGTCCCTAGAGTGGCCCAGGGGTGTTTTTAATGCTAAGTCCCATTGTCCCTAGGGTGGCCCCATTTACTACTGTGGTGTTCCACAACTTTTTGTTCACTGAACTTATTGTTTTTAATGAATGTTTTAATTTATGTGCGTGATTTTCTCCTTATCTTTTATAAGTTTACAAATAGGACTCGTCTTTTCAAACAGCTGCCATGTTCCGTAAGGAAACAATAAAATAAAACAAAATGTCCATTAGTTTCCTGAGGGAAATTTAATGGAGAACAGGAAGAACAGCATACATCTAACTTTATTTTGCACAACTCGACCCCGTGTTGCCTCTGCCCTAAAACAATCAACTCCAGCTGTGGAAGGGAGACAACTCCTGCCTGCAGCTACTCCCATCCATGTTTGGAAATACCTATTACCGAGATACAAGGTAGTTTTGGCTTGATTACTCTACCTCTCTAACTGAGGGTGCTCATATAAGGTGTCAGGGGCACAAACATGCATATATGCATACATATGCACGCACGCACACATACACACACGCACATTGCAGCTGTCGTGTCCAGTGGTGCATCCAGCATTTAGAAGAGAAAAGATCCTTAGCAAATCTGTATATTTCTTGTTTACTTAAAAAATATAGAATTCAATGGTTGAAAGCTGAAAAAGTTAGGTTACTGAACTTTATTCCTTGATCTCACACACTCTGACCATGCATTTTGCTTATTCTGTTGTGATTTAGTGGCTGACTTTAGCGGATTGATGATCAACATACCAGACGTTTCTGTGAATATCATCATCATCATCATCATCATCATCAGAAGCAGCAGTAGCATCAACAACAACAACAATAATTACCAGACGGTTCTATGAATATCATCATCATCATTATCATCATTTTGAGATAATATATTATTGGATCAAACATTTGGAGGTTACAGTTCAAATAAATTGCTATTCCCATCATGTTTGACCTCACTGAGCCTTTTTTACTTTGGATTTTTTTTTAAAACTTCAACGCAAGATTTCAGCACCAAAGTGTACGTGCCCCCTTCCCCGTCTCATGTTTGATGTTACTTTTCACACAAGCTTCATCTGAGGACTCATTGTCAACAATTTTGTCCAAAATATTGTTGTCGACCTCGACTAACTTTCATTTATTGGCGGTAGATACCGTGAAATTCCCATCAGCTGCTGGTTACTGCTTACTGTACTCTCCCATTACCCCCAGCAACAAAGACGGCAACTGTCACCTAATGTGACTGCATTTATTAAAATTACAAACCTGTATTGGCATATATGATTTCTGCTGTTTCACAAAGAAAACGCAGTTTTCACCCATTAGGCGAACAATTTGTGTATATAAAAATAAAGTTAGGTTTAAAACATTCGACTGTACTGATGCAAGATTTCCAGAATTATTGCAATTGGCAAAACCAAACACAATCTCATCGATTACTATAATGAATTCATGGTTTTATCTAAATGGCTGATTTAGGAATTCTACAATCATAAAGGAAAATAGAAGTATAAATATAAACGAATAAATTAATCAAATAACTATAGACTTACATCAGTCAGCATATTTTGTGTGATTGAGGCAATAACTTTGTGTCCTTATGAGACTAGATCTTTCTATGCAGCGGAATCTCTCTTTGATTTCGGGTCTCTCAAAGTCTTCCAGACCGACGTCCCAAGATAATTTTAAAGAGAGAAAATTTTTTAATGATCTCGGAGTGAAAATCTCCTTCCACGGAAAAGCCTGGACTGCAGAACTTCGCGAGGAAAAATACTGAAAATATTGATTTTCGTCTGGGAAACATACCGATCGTTTAGCTTAGCCAATCAGGATTAGCTTTCTCTTAGCGCCTTTATTAAGAACTACTAAGGATAACGTCATATTATGACACCTATTTCATATGGCTAAACATTTCCCACAATGTGCCCCTGGCATGTTTCTATTTTGTCATTTCGTCCATTGGAACCTAACATATCTGTAGGACTGTTATCCTAGCGGGTACTAATTAAAAATCAATTATGCCTCCAATCAAGAGAGGTTAATCATCACAGGCTACCAATATATTGCTAGCCTAGCCCATATGTCAATCTTAATGTTTACATGTCAAACTGACCACAACAAAATGTGCTGCCAGAAAAGATCTACAAAATTTTCACCATTACACTGACTGCAAAAAAAAGACATTTTATTTCTAAATAATAAAACCGCTAGTTTTAAATTTATTGTTTAAAGCAGATAACAAAGAGCAATGCATGATACATATTTAGTATTTGAAAGAACATTTTAAAAAGCCTTTTAAATACACATTCATATACCCAAAATTGTTGCATTATTAAGAGTAGGCACACGGGGAATTATCAAGGGTTTGTAAAGACAAAATAGTCAGATCATGCATCAAAAAGAATATTTATTTGCTACTAATAATGTCACGTTGCCTGGCCGCGATTACGTAAGTCAAGAACAAAGGAATTGGTTAGAAGCCATGTATATATGTTAGACCCCGCGGATATAGTAGTCCTGTTCGGAATTGTTACGAGAGCCCAGCTTGTCAAAAATCACATGTGGACGTTGAAAGCTTTGTTCAAGAACAAAGGACCCTTATTGGCGTCGTAAATCTCACCACGTTGACAGACGGCCGGAGCATTGTCTGCTAAGTTGAATAGAACAGGGTAGAATCGATATCCAATCGGAATTGAGAGAGGGTGTGGTCAACATTTCAACCCGAATTTAACTGAATCCTGTAGACTAGAAACCCCCAGTCATTGTGAAACATTGTGTTGAGAAGTTGTAGCAATAACTCCGGGAAACCACTCGTGAATTGGCGGGAAAACTTCTTGAGAAGTGCAGTCTGTTGTTTGATCGTCTGAAATGGCAAGGACAAAGCAAACAGATTAGAGGTTCTGCTGCCCACACAGGACTATCTTTTCTGTCCATTACAGACTGCCAGCAAAGAAAAGAGGGAATATAAAATCACATAACTATCTAAAAAAAAAAAAAACGGTATTTACATACCATGGAAAATCAAGAAATTGAAGGTCAGCTAAGAGAAAACAGAGCACGAGGAAACATGGTGACCAGGAGAAAAATGAATCAACTGACTAAATTTTTCAAGCTAAGAAGAATTGACACGCACGACGGGAGTTACATAAATTGTGAATACAGAAAAGGGAGACAAGAACTAGACACGACAAACATTCCAAGAGAGAAAATACCAACCATAACAAGTGTAATGATTGCAATGAAGATATCAAATCCCGAGTGCATAAACAGAGTATACTCCATTAACCCCAACGGATATAAAGGTTACATCATACGACCGAAAGGAAAAACACCGATTTTACCATATGGAGAAATATACGTTTGAAAAGAGAAAGTCATAGTAAAGAAACCAACACCTATCCTACGGAAAATAAAAAACAGGAGACCTGCATGTGACGGATATCCCTTCAGAAATTCCAATAGAGGAAATAGTTAAAAAGTTTGAGAAAAGATTTCAAATTCCAGTGATATCATCGGGAATGGGAATGATTGAGTCAACAACGATACTTAACGGGACAAGAATACTAGAGATTGAAAAAGAGAAATCAAAAGGTATCAAGAGAGCCTTCTACATATTTGGATTTGTTGCCAAACCTTGGTATAAAGGATGCATTTTTGATAGAAAATACAATAGATGTAGAAATACGGGACACACACCTTTTAAGTGTCCACAAAATCAAGCAACAGTAACTAAAGATAGAAGAAACCGGCAATAACAAAAACAAGCATCAGCCACAGAACAACAACAGAAAACTCAGCCAAAACAACAACAGCAAAAGTCACAAGTCCAGACTGAAGTAAATAACAACAACAACAACAACAATCGCAAGACAAAAGTCCGCAGATAAACTTAGGAAGCATGTAAGCAGGGAATATACAATAAGAATATAAGCAACAAAAACAATTAAACCCACAGGGACAACAAGGACAAATACAACAACAACAACAACAAGAAATTACAAATTCAAAACAATTAAAGGAAACTCAACTACAACGACAAGTTCTAAAGCAACAACATCCGCACCAGATGCAAGTACAGATCCCAGTAGAAATCAGACAACAAGTACAGACACAAATGGTGGACCCAAAACGACAACAACATGAACCACCAGGACAACAAAAACATCAACAACATCAACAATCAAAAGTCCAGACTGAATTAGAAAACAGTAAGATACAACAACAACAACAACAACCACAAGATGCACAGAACCGACAACAACAAAATCCAAAAAGACAAATACAACTACAACAGCAACAAGAATTTGCAAATCCTGAACGACTGCTGAAAACTCTACAACAACGACAAGATCCAAAACAACAACAACAACAACAAATGCAAGTACAGATTCTAGTAAGACAACAAATACAGACACAAATAATGGACCAAAAGCAACAACAACAACAACCACTAGGGATTAGACAACAGCAACAACAAGAACATTTACAACTACAACAACAACAGGGCACCAAGCCAATACAGCAAGAAAGTACAGACCCCAAATTAAAACAGCAAGACCAACAAGAACCGTCACCGAAACCAGACGAGATACACCCATATTTGAGGAGAATACGAAAAGAAGAGGAAAAAGAAAAAATGAGACTGCAACAGCAACAAAAAAAAACAACAAAAAGTAGAGAACAAAAAAGCGCCATCAAATGCGGAGAAAA
Source organism: Sinohyriopsis cumingii (assembly GCA_028554795.2). Classification (NCBI taxonomy): domain Eukaryota; kingdom Metazoa; phylum Mollusca; class Bivalvia; order Unionida; family Unionidae; genus Sinohyriopsis; species Sinohyriopsis cumingii. The sequence continues at coordinate 919,413 of CM068830.1, forward strand.
GTCAAATAAAACCAACAAGCCCAACAGGTAAAGCACTCAAAGAAATAGACAAGGAAAGAAGGAAGGAAAAAAGAAAAAGACAAAAAGAGGATGAAAAACGAAGGATGGAAGTAGAAAGCTGGTTTAACAAAGATGAATACTTAGAATAAAAAACAAACGAAATTAAACAAATTTAAAAAAAAATAATTTAAACAATAAAACTACTATTCATGAAAACATTAAAAGGATAGCAAAACATACAAAATAGCAATGCAAAACATGCAGAGCAGGAGGGCCTCCCTAACTGGTCTGGAAAGATTAAAAAGGAGAGAGAACCCGTCCCAATAAAAAATAAATAAAAAAAACTTAGGAAATTACATAGGAAGGAAAAAAATTCGTAATGGTCAATAGTTATTTGCTCGATTGTTGCAGAATATTACGGCATTGTAATTGTAATTATGTGCAGTATGTATTCTTCATTACTAGAATCGTTAGTACGTATAATTACCTTTGTAGTGTTTAATTTACATGCGTATTTGAGAAATGAGCTATGATTATGTAAATAATTATGTAAATTGCTAGCTCGTAGTTAGAATTAATATTGTAATTCGCTATTTGGTTATTTCGTAGTAAACTAGTTCATTTATTCATGTGATATTCTAGATTTTGCAACTGTTGAATTGAATTGTAACTTTTGAAAATGGTTGCAGTGTGTAAAATTAGTTAATATGGATATTTGAATATTTGTGTACACTTGTGGGAGTGTAATGCAATAGGCTATCACTTGCTCGAGACGGAGAAGAGTGATTGAGAAATTATTATCATCTGAATATTGAATTGTATTAAATTGTTATTCTTTTGAATTTCACCTTTGTGTTCTCAGTAATTTAACTGTCGGCATTGCTGGCCAAAATTATGCTGTTTCAACAACCCGTAAGATGACATTGCAAACTTTTATTCTCTTTGAAGTATACTAGGTAATCGATGTTTGAATCGCATGCTTCTTTTTCCATTTATCACACAGAAAAGTCACAAGTTTGTCAGTGTAAGCGCTGGTGTCACGCTACCCACGGTCCACTTTGTAGAAACCTTACACAAAGTCCCCTCTTCTTGCAAGAGGTGTGGGTTGGCGGATTGTACCTTCTTTCAAGGTGACCGCTTAATTCAGTTCTCGTCATCTAGAGGTTGACCGCCCTCGATATTAGTGTCCGGTTCGAGTAAAGATAAATATAAGTGGTGAAACTTATAGGTGGAATAGATAGAGATCTGAGCAGAGATATACAACAACCCAACACGAGCCCCCGTACACGTAAACAAACAATTTAATCAATTACATAAAACAACTGTGAGAATTCATTACACCAGGAATATACTCTACGTTTAGAAATAAGCTTTCACCGAATTGCAGAAATAAAACAAATAGATTTAAATAAAGTAGCCGATGTATTTACTGATAGAATTAGTTCATCATAGGATTGAGTGAACAATCGAAGTCAATGCCTTGTACAATTGCATAACCTGTTTCTTCGTTTACTCTACTTCCACTGTAGCTGTTTCTTCGACCTCCCTCTGTTTGCCTCTTTCGGTCCTCAACTCTATGCGTAGCACGTAGATTCACAGATACGTCACAGGATACGTCTCAGAATGAATACGTCGCAGGATACGTCTCCGAATACGTCTCAGAGATAATACGTCGCACCATACGTCGCAGGAGCTATTTTCTCCCTTTAGAAAAATATAAATAGAGACAACCTAAATTTTCTTTTGTTTATGATAACCGGGGCTTGCATTATCCCCATCTCGTTATCAGATCTTACTATCGGTGCTAAACATATACTAAGGCTATCAGTCGGCTCCACATGTCCTATAATGACCCTAGTTAGTTGAATGGCTAATTCATCACGCATTAACATCACACATTAACACCACACGAGGCGTAAGGGTTTCGAGCCAGTCTCATTTTACACAAGTGAATAAATGAGATACATTATATGGCTTACTAAGTCATTTCAGTCAATACTCACTCTCCATTAATCATACGTGAAATCTTCTAAATTCGGTGAATTCACGCGGATTCTCGTAATCATATTAACTAATGTAATGCATGAAATTCTTAGAACCTAATTCTTATGCAAATAAGACGACAAATTAAAACAATTCGTCAAACTTATCTAAAGAAGGTTAATGTACGACTTCCTATGCATTAACTCAACACAATTACACTTCATAAAGCAAATTGATATACGAATGTACAAATTAAATTCATGCAAATATAAGTAAATAAATTCAGCAAAACATTATATATGGCATCAGCAAATTACATGGAATTGTCACAAATACTTTTGAGCTTTAAGCGTTCCTCGCTTCTACCGCTAAATTTTTTTGTCAATTTTTCTCGACAACAGTTTTCCGAGAGAATTCTTCCCAAATTACTCTCGTGGTATTCTACACTTGTTTTCTCTTGAAGAAAAGCTTAGACTGATTAAAATTTTCGATCTGGCGATATTAAAACTAGGAAATTTAGTGTGGCAAACACGCCCCGTATTTATCGTAACCAATCAGAATTAAATATATTTGCCGCCTCTGTCCAGAGGCGTTAAATTCTGGGTCAGCTTGACCTTGTAGTTTGAGTAACAGAGTTCTGCAATCTTTCAATCCTGACATTTACACTATGTTATCGAAGTTAGCTTTTGTTTCCACCAGTCTTCTGTGGGCTAAATAAACGAATGCTTAATTACGAATGAAATTCTCCCCTCGAAAAGACATTACCGATCATGGCAGTGTGGCGATTTCATACGCGCCTGTCCCCATAAATCTAATTAATTGTTCTCTGGTCTCAGCTAATGTGTTCTTCATAGATCACCAGAAATTTGCCCCTTCACAGTCAATATAAGTAACATTTTGCAAACGATAACTTGCAAGTATAGTCATCAGTTTCACCTTATCAGGAGCATGATGCAATCAGATCTGTTTGAAAATACACGTGACGAATTTAGTTGCCAATTTTTATGTTAGTAATCAGTTGTGTAAGTCTGGGCCCGTTTCGGATATCAATAAAATTTTCTTTTTAAAAATAGCGATGATGTACGCGTGGTGGCACCAATGATAAGGAGTTTGTTATGAAAGAAAGCAAACTGACTTAACTGTGGATACCTCCACCCCTTCCAAACAAATAATTACAAACTTGACCTTCAGCTCCAGAAACGCCTAAAATCGTTCGTAAATTGCCAGACGAAAACGGATTTAATGTTTTGAAATCTGAAATATTTGTTTGCAGAAGAACACGAGATATTACCTTTCCTACTGCATCGACCGCTCCGGTGGCCTAGTGGTTAGAGCGTCCGCCTTGGATGCGGGAAGTCGTGGGTTCGATCCCAGGCCGAGTCATACCAAAGACTTACAAAAATGGTCGGCCTGGTGTCAGGATAATGTGACTGGGTGGGACATATGCTACATGTCTGCGGCATGATGCCCCAGTGCTAGACATCACTATAAACTGTTACACTGCATACATCGTAGCGATATGACTGAAAATTTGTTAAAGCTGCGTTAAAAATCCAAATCACACACACAAACACACACACACACACACACACACACACACACACACACATTGCATCATCTATATCACGTGGTTTCTCTTTTAAAACGCTGTGCGGATATATGCAATATATTTTAAGTAGAATGAAGGTATACAACAAAGAAGGATCCGTTGATAAACTTTTTAGACATGTTCCGCGAATTGTGGTATTTCATCTCTAAACTGCTTAATGAAAACGCATTAGCCAAACGCTTTCTTAGCCAAGATACACATTCAATAAATATTATGCTTCACACATCAAACACAGGTATATTAAAGCATTAGATGACGTTCAGAAGTTATAACACAACAATTGGTGAGGCGGTCTGCAAAAACGTATGTTGGTCATCATTCACGTGTAAGACAAATAGACCATTTATTTTTTAATTAAAATTACAATGAAATATCAGTTACAGCGATTAATATCAATAATTTGGTAACAGATGCTGGCTTATTACAGCATCAAACCTAGAATATCAGATCACCAATTATAATGTAGTAAGGAATGTTACAAATACTGCAATCTTTAAAATGCATATGCACTAAATCTGTATGATCGAAAATATATGTATAATAGAAACAAATCCTACATTTTAAGTCTAGTTTAACCAGAATGGTGTGTCATAAAAAAGTCTCTGAAAACTATTAACGAATACATATTAAACAAACAAGCCGACGTTGATTGCATGAATTTTCTTTTGACTGGAGAAATTTGTTTATAGTAATTGGTTTTTGGTCCCTGTTATGTATATTTGATTTAATTTATATTTGATATAATTTATATTTGAATTTAATTTAATTGTTTGTAAGTTTTAAAATCTTTTATTTTTAATTTCGTTTTATGTCAAAGTAATGTAATTTTGTTTACTAGAAATTTGATATTTTCCAGAAATTAGTTTGGCCTGGTTAGTCGTAAACACCGAATTTTGTATATGTTGCTGACCTAGTCCCTAGCCTTGATTCAGAATCAAGTAAACGACTTCTTTTTTTAAATATTCGTTCTTAATGTGTGAATGATAATAGTGAAATCGAGGCTGTACATGTGAATACCTTCTAAGCTGTTCTGGAATGTGATCATGTGACCCTCATACGGGCATCGGTTTTGCGCATAATTTGACTGTATAACCTTTGTCTATAGAGAAATAATCTTAGCTGGGCTTTTACTTTACACTGGAAAGTGTTTGTTTGTGACCAGCTTGGAGTTAGATTTTAATTTTTATTCAAATTATTTAGATTCTAAAAGGTTAATTCTTTTTCCTGGAAATATTTGAGTGATCATACAGAATTCTTGGACAAATACATTTCTTTAAATCTTATTCGGAATTCAAACGCCGGAATATTATTTTATTGGAATAACAAAGAACTGTAGACACAACAGCACTATAATATATGCAGTTTACGTCATCGTCTTCCATTTTGGATTTTTTCTCGGGACTCGAACTTAAATTTCATTAGAACATTTTATTACTAGGACTTCTAAAATTTAGTTTTTGGATTATTTTTAAATTTGATTCTTAAAACCGTTAAGTTCTTAGGTTTTCACTTTTTTTACATTGTTTTCCAGGGAAATAAATTATTTGTTAAAGTTTTCAAGGCTTGTTGTTTTCACTTTTTCTTTTGTTACTGTTTATTAGATCCTAAACACGTAACAGTCCCGTTGTATGTGATTGCAGCTAGGTCTTGTGGCAGCCCCGTTGTACGTATCTTAAGAACAGAGCCATCTGGTGATAACTGATGAATATTCTTTGACTTTTTCCTACAACATATACATCATCATCCATGTCTTGAGTGATATCATAAGAACCCTTCATATTATCTGGGCTGTCGACAAAGAGACTTCTTCCTGCGACGTCAAAGCAGAACAGTGAACTGGTGGCCCATATCGTGATGTAGACGCGTGTCTTGCACCCATTTATAGCAAGGAAGCTGATCAATGCTTTGTCCAAATACTCATGCTAACGCGTCTCCTCTCCTCCCGTCATTGATGACACTCCATTAACATGTATTTGTGGCCAAGCTAGGTCCTGACACAACAATTCTTCCCTTCCCAGAATTAGGAATACCAAAGCATGGTAGTATGGTTTTAATTATCCTGACAGGTCTGATTTTGTTGTCTTTGACCGCCAAAAACTGAATTTGATTCTTATCCCATAGGGACACTGCCACTTCCTGACGACCAAAGATTCTGACGCTCCATGGCTTTTCTGGCAGTGAGTAGCTCGATATATTGCGAAATAACGAATCCAGCAGACACCATCTACTAATGTAGATATCTATCAGCATAACTTGATCTTCTGGTAGACACACCAAGTCTGTGTAGCGTGGATTCGTATCACCTGGACCTTTGATCTTGAAGACGCCAGCTACCTTTAATGGGCATTGCTTTGTGTACTTTTTCATTCTTGTCAAAGGGAAAACCCAAGTTTTTGACTGTTTCACTAATATTGCGATTTTACCTTCCATCACAGGCTGTAGTAGAGGGTCAACTTCTAACTGCAGTGTGATTTTATCGATCTTCTTAAACTTCTCATGGATCTGCTCATAGCACGACCTCAGCTGTGATTTTGTCTTGTCTGGATCTGCTGACTGTAGGACCTCAGCTGTGATTTTGTCTTGTCATTAATCAGGAATTTCTGAATATCGATGCTGTTTCGGTTAACAACCTCTAACACGGCACGAGAATTTCGTATAGGATTCCTTAATGATAGACATGCATGGTTTTCTTCTTGTTTTTGTATCATATCTCTTTTGTAAATTAGGTTTCCATCCATTTTTATTCTCCGCTCAAATTCGTCAAGCGCATCATTTAATTTCTTTCTCAGATCTCGTACCGCTGCAGTTACGACATTCATTTGACATTCCAGTTTGGTTATGTTTTCGTTATTGATCTCGGTGAACTTGTTCAGGTGATTTTCAAGTGTTTTCAAGCTTTCTATAATTAATCCGGGATCTTCTTCTTTCAATAGTGCCGATGCTTTGGCCTTCAAATCTAAAACACTATCACAATTTTTGTGACTCGTACCACAGCAAACTACACAGCACGCAAGTTTGTGATTTGTACAGTAGAATTTTATATTTTCGTCTACATGCTCAGGGAGAGAATCAATTGTATGGTAAAACCCCTCTTTAGATCGATAGGTTCCTCTATTTTATCGACTTACTGAATCGGCACTGCACTATGCATGAGTGATTGCGACAGAAATGGTGTCATGCATGTCCCGTTTAGATGTTTACAACTATATATGTGACAAGAGTTTTCGTGACTCATTTGAAAACTCGATGTTTCAACTGTATTTTAGATCCCACTACTGCATTACTCAAAGGCTCTTATCATACTTTTATCGACACAGCATTGCACTGTACACGACTGTGTTTTGTGCAGCTTACTTTTTTATGCTGTAATGTTTCACTATATTTTCGCCGTATCTTGAATATTGTTTTAAACTGGTTTACTTTGACGAATAGCATGAAACATCGCAATAAAGTATATCATAGTATAAGTTGCTGTATGCAAATGCTTTAAAACAAAGATGTACGCACATAGATAAGGAGTAAAATATCACTGATCACAAGAACATAACAAACTATTTTCTCTGTAGCATCATCTATATCATGTGGTGTCGCTTTTAAAAAGCTACAGGGATATCTGCAATATTATTCAAGTAAAACGAAAGTATATTGCAAGGAAGGGTCATCTAATTGTGTTTTTAGACGCGTTCCTCGAATAGAGGTATTTCGTTTCTAAATGGCGTAATAAAAATGTATTAGCTTATGCTTTTTTAGGCAAGATATTCAGTCATTCAGTATTAAAGCATTAGCTGGCGTTCAGTAGCTTAACACAATAATTGTTGAGGCAGTCCGAAAAAGTATTTATGTATCTCATCATTCACAGGCAAGACAACTAAACCATTTATTGTTGAATTAAAATCCCAATAAATATCTGCTACAGAGATGATTATCAAAACATTGTGACCTTAATGATCATAGTATCAATCTTGGAATATTAGATCAGAAAATTAAAATGTAGTAAGGAATGTTGTACATGCTGGAATCATTAAAATAGACAGTATACTAAATTAAATAATAGAAAACATATGTATAATTTAAAAAATCCTGCATATATTTTAAATATAGTTTAACCAAAATGATCTCACCATTAAAAAGTCTCTGAAAACTCTTGACGAATAGGTATTTAACCATTCTAGTGAATCAGATGAGCTTAGTTCAACTTGAGGGTCTGTTGAAACACTGACAAAGTGATATTACTAAAACATTTTAGAAACTTTATTTCTAAATGAGATAATTTTCAAATGGTATCAATAACTTTAACTTAATAATCCCCCTTTAGTCCAGATTACGACAACTGCTATCGCGTGATTATACAACTATCCAATTTTTAAAGCATTAGAACAGCATCTTATGGAATACTGTAAAAGTATGTACCGGTTCCTTAAGGTATGTATTTATGTATTCAAAAATGTATAAGGCCGCGACACAAAATACATACATGTATAGACAAATCCCTTGTTGAATATACCTCCAATCTTGTGAGCCGAGTTTGATTGCATGAATTTTCTTTTGACTGGAGAAATTTGTTAAGAGTAATTGGTTTTTGGTCCTGTTGTATGTGACTGCAGCTGTTTACTGTGGAAGCTCAGCAGTAAGGATCTTAAGAACAGCGCCATCTGGTGATACTTGATGAACATTCTTAGACTTATTTCCCACAACATATACATTATCATCCATGTCTAGAGTGATACCATAGGAACCCATCAGATTATCAGGGCTGTAGACAAAGAGACTTCTTCCTGCGATGACAAAGCAAGACAATGAATTTGTACCCCATCTTGAGATGTAGACGCATTACAAGCAACGAAGCTGACGTTCCATGAACTGTCACAATACTCATGGTCACACGTCTTTTCTCCTCTGCCATTGATCACACACCATTAACATTCACTTCTGGTATAGTTAGGTCATGCCACAACAATACTTCCCTCTCCAGATATAGTAAGACATCGGCATGGCAGTTTGGTTTTAATCATCATTAAACAGTGCATGCAAGTTTACTGTCGTGACATACTAAACGCTCCGAGACAAATAGGACAGCTTGGGCTGTCATTAACACAGGTAACTAGATCAAAAGTTGTCATTGTTGTAGCTTTCACAGATATATAACGGGAAAATGACTATACCCGGTTTAAAGCCTCGACGTCTATGTACATTCTAGGTCACCGTCTCGGCGTTTTTTTTTTCCATGTTCGAGTTGAAAAGGACGTTAAATCTTATCTAGGCAGACTGGTTCATGATGAAAAGTAATCCGGTCGCTACTAAATCTCATTTAGAATGTTTGTCTAAACAAGTTATTTCATCACATAGCGGCTTTTTATTGGAGCTCATCCAGCCAAGTTTCCGATATGTTGACCTATCAAGTTAGGTTAACATATTAGAAACCTGGCTAGCGAAGATGATTGAAACAGTAATCAAGATGAGGTGAGATCCATAATTTGTTCACATGTCACTTTTTTTTCAGTTCCATATGGTAAACAATTGCTTCATCCCAATATAGGATGCAGTATAAATGTATTATATTCTCCCGTCCGGGGGGATTTATGGACGTACTTTTTGAAATTAATGTAGCCTTTCCTCGTCTTTTTGGATTGAAGACGATAAACTTTGGTGTAAATGGAATACATTTTCTAATCGATGTAATAATACACGATGTCTAGTATGACTTCTCACACGTGATATTGTTAGTTCCAATGGAAGTATAAAAATGAATTCAGATGTGTCTAGAAATTTTCAGCTGATACATAATATAGCAGAAAAAGAATCGATGTAGAGAGAAAGTATCCTTTATTATAATCTCTTTTTTGTCTGGGAGCTCGTAAAAATTCCAAGCCAAACAACGGGCACTGTGTTTTGCCATTAACAAAATGCTGACTGTATCTCACTGAATACTACTAATACTAAAAGCACATTACTTTTTGTATTTGCAATCTCGCAGGAAAGAAAGACGGATTTCGAGACGGCGGAAAACGGTGTAGGTGAATATATATCAGTTGTATCGCACTTGTCACATATCTCCTGTGTTGCTAGTAATAATCTTCAATTGCTATGTTGTTTCGCATGGTTTTTACCTGGTAGAAATCTTATACCAAGATTTGTTTAAGGATATCATTTGATTTATTTTATAATCGTCTTATTAGACATGCTGATAAGAATCTTTGCAATTCAATTTCCTATCAGTTTACCTTTTCTTTATTTGAAAAATAGCATCTGCTGATTTATATGGAAAGTATTGCTTGATTGCCAGCGGACCTCCCTCTCGAGGAAAGCATTGAGTAAGGGACCACGGGCTTTATATCGAGAGTGGTACTTTGCCAATTCTTGCGTAATTAATTTTTTGTCTTTTATTGTAATGGGCCTTTAATATATGTGAGTACTTTCGTGATATCACTCTTATTGACTGTAAGTTTGGGTTGTTTAAATACTAGATATCGTATTTCCCTTTAGAAAAAGCAATATGTAGGTTGCAATTTTAGTCAGTGGATTGAAGTCTTTAACGAAGATAATTTATGGCTGTAAAGCCTCATGTTTGGTTTTGCGTACCTGGACAATATTTTCCAGGGGAACTAAGACTTCATTAAAAGCCACTTAAATATTTGCAACGAAGATGGTCATTTATTAAATCGTTTCCTTTGCTGTGCAACTAGCAAACAATCACTTATAATAATGCCGTAAAAATGCTAAAAAAACTGTTACTGTGTAATCATCTCACTCAAGTTAGGAAACTGTTACCCTATCGCAAGGAAAAAGAAACAATCAATGATAAAAATTGTATATTAAATAGTTTCTTGTTGAAATCTTCGTGTAAAACTGTTGCTATATGCCGTCTTCTGTCTCATGTTTTTAAATATGTATCATTTCCTTGGAAACAATATTGTAAATTGGGAGATGATTCCATTTCGTGCGGGACCGAGTGATCATTTCGTACGTAGTAATTACTATACATATAATCTCGTAATCTTTTGGCAGCAATTTCATATGTACTCAATGATTAGTAATATAGAATAACATATAATAAATTTCGTTTACCTCATGTAAAGAAATGTACCTTACTCACGTTAATAATATATATTTATTTACTGCATTATTTAAAACTGCGTTGTTGGAGAATACCTCACCATACCGTGATGAAATGACACATGGTAAGAAACAACAATACCACGTATCTGACCGGTATCAGCTCTAATTTATGTTTATTAATACGATTTGGTTAAAAATCCAAAATCAATTACCTGATGTTGCTCCATGTTGTAAAAATACCATTGTGATCTTAAGAATCTGGATTTAACAGCAATGAAACAACTTAATATTTTACATTAGTTTTCAGGGGTGGATCCAAATCGGGTGGGTGGGTCGGAATATATTTACAAAATTAATTTCGTCATTTTTTTTTCCTGAAACATTTTCCTGTGCATGCTGCATGGTACCTTGATGTCGATATGATGTAGCACTAATCTGTCAATGAAACACACATCAAATTCATAATATTTGGACTATTACAGTTTCATAATTAACCGTAACAGATTGAAGAAAAACATGCATATATACTACAACAATTTTTAGGCGGGGGTGAGTGTGGGTGAGGAATAAAATCAGATGTGACACACATATCTATGATGGGCCATCCCGCTAAGAATATAAGCAGCACATATCATCACCAGAGGCAGTAACAGCTATTACATAAATAAAAGACAATATCAGAAAAATATTTATGTATTTGTAAAAATATGGTTGGGTGCAAAAGAGATATCATACATAGTCTTGCCCTAGCCCACCGCTTATTATCAGCAGGTACACGTATAACAACATTATTATGGCAAAGAGCCTATTTCATGGGATCAATGACAGCCTTTTCTATAAACATCTGTACAGTTGTGGATTAAATATAAAATTGTTTTTCACATGCAATTATCAGTTTATTTAGTTTAAATCATTTTTTGAAACAATTTATTCTTGTCTAAGCCACTCGCTTTCATAGATCACTCATGCATGTCATCTCTATTCGCGTGAGTCCACGTCTCCACATGGGTTGCTAGTTATTCCTGGGTTTTTTCTCCACCAAATATACTGGTCACCATGTATACCCTATCATGTGCTGAACAATGGCGCTAAACCCTACAAACCAAACCAGTCAAATTGGGTATGTGAGGTAGGCATTCAATTTCATAACTGATTTTTTTGTATACATATTTATATTGTTACGACTATGGTCTTAAAGTAATTAACAGAAAAGAGCGAAAACCAACAAGTTTTGTAAAATTCAACAAAGAATTTATTTGCATGGAAAACAAAGTGAAAATTTAAAAAGATCGTACAGTATTGCGAATTAAATGATAGAGAGTTCAAAACGTTCTATCACCAGTCCTAATGAATAAAGTTGTAATTAAATTAAATTTGTGTTCGAAATAAGATTCAGTGCTGAAGGTGTTGATGTGCATGTAGTCTTGAATGTACTGATGTACCAGTAGCCTTGCCGGAACTCACTTTAATTAAAAAAATAATGTTTCTTTTCAAGATTATTGTTGAGCACATTATAATTCCAGAGAATAAAAATTGGAAAAAATAAACACAACAATACAAATAATTCTGCTTCTGATGTTATCGTAAGAATGAATAATTTTTAAGTAAACAAGATTATGTTAAAGACTAAGACACAAACGTAGGGCCAGGATGTAGGTCCAAAGTTCAGTTATAGAAGATTCTGTGTTGTAAAAAGATAAAATCTGTTACTAAGAATGCGAGAAGCATCAGGTATAACAGGTTCGTCATGGGAAAATTCCAATATCCTAGACCCAGACTAAAATAAAAACGTTTACCTTTTTTGAATATGATCCTAATATTTAACCCACACTCCTGGAGAAATATTAACTTTGTATTATTTGTTTACAAGGTCAAGTCCAAAAAGCAATTATATAAAAAATATAATCGAGGAAAAAAACTAACAATGCAAATTAGACATACATAACAATAAAGCCACATATCTTTGTTACCAATTATCTAAATAATATATGAACTCGGTGACCGTCAAATATGACGAAACCAGGGAAAGCTTCCAGTTGTACGATACAGTGACGATATGTTGTACATCACCCCATACCTATTATTTTCGAGCAAAGCAATATTCATTATATGTGTACATTTTCTGAAAATATTTGTTTATGAAGTATCATGTCATCCCTTACCGCCCGGTAATTTTAATTTATTTGGCATTGTTGCGCCATAAATTTAATGGATCTCGAGTAACCAGAAGCAAAGCGAAGAACGCGGAAAAGCGCATAAATCTTCCCACAGTAGTGTGTCAAATCCTATATTCAGAGCTGTATTTAAAACTAATTTATCAATTTTAGGATTTAATAGATTTGTTATATCATAAATTGTGAGTAGAATATCACCTTTTTTACAACCTGAGGTAAAAAAAATATATTTTCTAAAGCAAATAATTTAATCAGGTCCTCACGATCACGTTTACGTGAATGTCATCAATTTAAAGAGATAACAAGTATTTACATTCTAACAAGGTTCAGAGCTCCGCTATTGTCAATTCACTGTATGCTTTGGAAAGAAAGTCTGATGCAAGGGGAAGAAGAAGTGGGTCACGTGATCTGTTTAGGCAGATATTTATGTTGAGTAGATGTAGAATAACTTAAAGGTGTTTTGAGTTGTCATTTCATTGTTGAGTGTAATTTGGGTGTCTACTGAGTTGAACAAAGTAAATATTGTACGATTTTTAGATTTATTCTCAAACAGAAAATTTTGCAAACTACACGCATGATAACTCTAGTCACATATATATGCTTCTTTTGGTATGATGAAAACAAATACGATGTGGTTTCCTGGTGACCCACGAAACATGGCTGACAGAAAATAGTAGTGTAATGAGAAATACATGGACAGTAATTTTCGTTGGCTCTGGTGGCATGGTAATGGCGGTAAATCGCAGAAATTAAATAGCACGCAAAGCGTGCATACTAACGAGCCGTGCATGCCAATAAGCGATATATGACGTAAACCCAATGAATGAATGAATGAATGAATGAATGATGCGATGGTAGTGTAGAACTCACGTTGCTGATACAGCTTGCATAGTAAACCCATGCACACACCTCGATATAAAAAATTCAATAACTTTAAATTTCGGATAACTCATGATCAAACCTATATTTATCATTATAGACACATCCTTGCTGATAGCTTCTTTGTTGAGAAAGCCATATGAGCCGTGGCATTTCTGGATCGACATGTGTTTCAAACATGTACTTTTAATTCCGCACCAAAGCGTCAGGTGCTAACGTCAGTAATGCGTTTTCCAAACTCGTCTGTAAAAGAACTTACGGTACTAATTGTATGGAACAAAAGGAACTAGTCTAGAAATGGGCGAAAACAAAACAGAGTATAAATTATTTGGCTAGGCATTATTGGATGTGATTGATAGTAATATTATAGTAAAAGTAATCTTTTTAGATCTTATTCTAGTTGTAACTGAAAAAAATTAGGGGCATTGTTTTATTGATGGAGTGTCAGTTCTATTACAGACTTAAGTTTGTAAATCTCATTACTGAAATTAGCACGTGTTTCTTTCGTACTGAATTGAAAACACATGTTTCAAACACACGTAAATCAAGAAAATGCCGCCGGATGTATGGCTTTCTCCATACACAAGTTTGCATCAAGGATGGGTCTATACTGATGCCTATATATTTAATCATGAGCATCCAGAAATTTAAAGTTACTAAAATTGTAATATCGTGACGCTTACATAGGTTTACTAAGGAGCTGAATTAGTACCGTTAGTCCTATAGTGTGGTGTGAAGTGGTGTGAAGACGTCCCTTCAAGTCACCCAGCAGAAGAAATCATATTTGGCTGTCGGTCGCCAAAAAGAACACAAGGAAGAACCAGGGACCTTACAATGTTAAGGATTTGATCTTTCGTCTTCCAGAATAGGAGAACGTCAAGGTCCACTTAAGAAGCACGTGGATCTTGCTATAATGATATTTTAAGACTACAGATTATAACTGAATAGATCTCCTATTTTAATTATCATCATCATTGTTACACCAAACGCATTTTATTTTACTGGAGGCTGAAGCTGGACACTCTTGAAGAAACTGCACACATAACTATCTCAGAATAATATCGTGCGATTTGGGCGAATTCCTACCTTTCAATGGACAGGTTCATAAACCTTTAAGCCATTGATAAATTTTCAAATATCAAACAAGGGGTCAGAAAGGCCGGAAGTAACTCGAACCAGGAACTCAAGAACCATCAGCTGTATTCGGAATACTACTATGGTCTTTATTTTCCAGATAGTTTTGCTCAGCGACGACCTATAAAGAAAGAATTTAGTTATCTATTCATGTAGTATGTGGTCGAATTAGGGTGTAATCTAACTCATTCTAGATCTGCGAGGGTGACACCATGAAAATACTATGGTCTCTGGTAGCCAATATATCGGACGAGGGAAAAGTGTATCGTGCAACACCTTGAAACTCACTTTAAAACCAAATAAAATCACCAAAATGTTTGCTAAACGAAATTTTGTTTGATGACCCGTCCATTAGTCCGAAAATACTACTATCTTGTTTTGTTTACAAAAATGCAGATTCTTTACACTGGTTTCATTTGGCTAATTACTTTGAAATAGTCCAAGAGATCAGCAGTTGTGCATCATTTTAAAGATTATGAATCTCCGTTACCTAGGATTTTGATAGTGACATTTAACACCATGCAGAAATATTGTAGGATAGCAGATTTCGTGCTCGAAAGTTTCGAATAATTTATTCAAATATCTGTAGTTTAATAATTTAATACGAACAAAACCATTGATAAATCACTAAATGTGATCCACACATTTGAGAATGAACTGAATTTCTTTTGTCTTTATATTGTTAGGGCTTTTATGGCGTTATTAGTATTTAATTCACAGCTGAAAAATTATGGATATGCTCCATATGAGATCGCATATAAGAAATATCGGATGAAATGTGACCTTTCCATGTCTCCAAGTAGAAAATTAATAATCCATTAGCTGACATGACACTTTTTTATGCAAGGTTTCTTCAGAAGTTGTTTAGGAGAGAGAGAGAGAGAGAGAATTCTGTATGATACAGTTTAGCTACGTCATTTTATGAAGATAACTTTATGGTGTAGCGATTATTCTCATCTTAAAGTGAACACTTAAGTTACTAAAATGTATACAGTTTCTCTTAGATGTTTAAGCTAACATAACGTTTTGAGTATCATTCTGTATGATGATAGACACTGATATTCCAGATAGATCCGAATGCTGGATTAATGGATGGATGATAAGGGGTTGGAGTGACATTTCGATTCTTGGATGGATGGACTTTGACAAGGGACTGGTGAATGACTGAATAATCAAACAAAATAAGTGTACATTCAATAAACACCTTTATCTGAATTTTCGTTACTGTAATATTTTCATCACTATATAAAACATGTACTCAAAATATAAGTCACACAATGCAATTATTACAATTAGTTAAAACTGCTATATAAATAACAATAAAAAGCCAATGTAGGCATAAGATATATATATATATATATATATATATATATATATATATATATATATATATATATATATATATATATATATATATATATATATATTAACCCTCATGCATATTATATCATACATGACCGTTTCGGTGGCCAAGAGGAGGTCGTGGATTCGAACCCCGGCCGAGTCATCCTAATAAAGACTTTTAAAAATGGTACTAGCAGCTGCCTCGCTTAGCGCTCATCATTAAGATATTAATGTCAGTACTGGTCTGCCTGGTGGCATGATAATATGACCAGGTGGGAGATGATTCTACCTGTCTGTGGCACAATGCCCCTGTGCTAGACATCACTATAAAGTGCCACACTGCAGACATCGAAGCGATATGACTCAAATTGTTAAAGCTACGTTAAACATTAATCAACTCGCACAAACTGTCATATATGACTCTACTCATGTTAACATTTAGCATTTTTCCTGTCTCTAGTTAACGTAAGAAATGTAATGTAAGGATGGAATCCTTTTTTTAATGTTTTTACAATGTAATAAATTGAACTAAGTCCATTTTCTTCGCGACTTGATACTTAAAAGGGCTGAATCATTTCATTACAGAACTCAATATTTCTACCGTATTTGTGTTATTCTTCATCTGCAAAGTACAAAATGTTCCTCTAGCAGTTACATCAACACGGCATTGCAATACGCATGATTGCTGCCGAAACGGTGTTATATAATGCACTGCTTCAGTATATATTTCCTGTATCATATCACGTGTTTAGGCTCGAATAAACAGTAACACAAGAAAGAATGAAAACAACAAGCTTTGAAAACAATTAACAAATTATGTAAAAATGAAAAAAATAAGAACTTACGGTTTTAAGAATCAAATCCAAAAAAATCTATGAATAATCCACGAATAAAATTGTAGAAGTCCTAATAATGAAATGTTTTAATGAATTCAAGTTCTAGTCCCGAAGAAGAATCCAAGATGGAATGCGATGACGTATGCTGTATCCTGTTCAATGTTTTTGTCTACAGTTCCTTGTAGAAACACAAGAAATAATCCGGTCTTTGAATTAATGAAATTTCTTTGTTCAAGAATTCTGTATGAATACACATATATTTCCAGGAAAAAAAAGACAATCCTTTTGAATCCAAATAATTAGAATAAACATTAAAATAGCTCCAAACAGGCACAACAAAAGAACACTGTGACACCAAGTGTTTTAAGTCCAGACTGATATTACTTCTCTAAAACAATAGTTATACAGCAATTTTGATCCGCAGGATGAATGCCCGTATGAGTATCACATGATCATGCTTACATCACGTACTCAAAACATGGCCCTGACGAAAACCAATCATTGTACTCTATGAATAAAAAAAAGTTGTTTACTTCAACAAAACTATTTACAAGCCTATGGTCAAGTAATCAATACAGCCTCGATCTCATCCTTATTATTCCCACAATGTAAAATAAATTTTACGAAAACTTGTTCACCTATCTGTTATTAATTATAAATTAAGGCCGGGAACCAGGTCAGCCTTAGGTGTTTACAAATGAATAAGTCAAGGTCAAACTATTTTCTGAAAAAAAATTCCAAATCACGTAAACACGATTATATTACAATAGCATGTACAATAAAAATAATTTTTTTAAAGCTGACAAACAAACAATAAAATTAAAATAAATATGTATTTAATCAGATATACGTAACAATCCTAAATATTTATGTAAACTCCTTTACGAATAGGAAGAGACATCGAAATAAAGTATATCATGGTGTAATTGATGTATGCAAATAATTTAAAACAACGCTTTAGACAAAATATACCACATGGATAAAATATCACTGAAGGAAGAAACCTGAACAATTAAGTTTCCAACAGCAACACTATACTTTTTCTGAATAAGCAAATGTACATCTTTCAACAACTGGAACAAACAATATTCCATACCTTGCTGATCTAATGCTTTAAGAATCAGATAATTTTAAAATCACGTGATAGCAGGTGTGTTATACTTGACCAAAGATTAATAAATTTGGATTATTTCTACCATTTCAGGAATATCTAATTTATAAATTGTCTCTAAAAATGGATTACTAACTTACTTAGTGCTGCATTAACGCTCATATTGGACTCACCTTAGGTGGTTTCGGATTCCGTTCTATCGTGCATGCGTATTCGTTAATAGTGTTCAGAGACTTTTTAGTTATGCCTTAAAATTGTTGAAATTTAGTGACATTTATTACGCTGTCGATTTTAGAGGTTGTAGTATTTTCGAAATTCCTTTACGATTTTATATTTAAATGTTGAGTAGACTATGCTGTTGTCGTATTCAATCAGTACATTATCCTAACTAAGCACAAAGCATTGTCTTCATTAAACCGTTTAGAGGCGATATACTGCGTTCCGACAAACCATTAATAATAATATATATTCATTTTTATTTAAAATGTATAACAAATTTTTCATGTGATTTCTGTTTTGTAAACTGGCCGTGGTAGATTTCCAAAACGGTACAAATTTTGTTATACATTTTAAATAAAAGAAGAAAAATAGTCAAAATCTAACGATCCATACCAGCCTTCTGACGATCAAATAAAATATGAATATGTATTAATTGTACTTCAGATGGATGTCATTGTGTACTTTGCTTACAAGTTTGTTTCATCGTGTCCATCACGACATCACCTTCGACGATGAAAGATTCAGCCTGTTCGTTTTTGTTTTTTTTATGTTTATTTTTTAATTTATGTAGTTAAAATTTATTAATCTTTGGTCAAGTATAAGGGAACAGGAATGAAGTGTGTACAAAAACGTTCCTTATGGAAACTCATTGATAACCGAATGTAAAACATCATCCATGCAGTTATTTTACCATTTATGGAAAATAGTAAAAAAAAAAAACTCTTATTTCTTGCAGAAATGGCAATGAAGAACAGATTCTTAAAATGCTCCCTGAATTAACTTGCTAAATGGAAGACACATATATAAAAGGAATCCTACTTAAAATTTCCTGTAATGAAACTATTATATGAAATTGTTTCCCGAGGAAACTTGGTGAAGTTTCATAGAAAGCAATACATGTGCAGATGTCCACTCAAAATATGCAGAAATCTATTTTTTTTTTACCAAAAGGAACAGCAACGACAGAGAATATAACATTCGTTCCAGACCAAAGCTGGTGAAAACTTGTATGAAGTATTTCCGTATGAGAATTGACTCTGTTCTTCCGTCCATATATTAACACGCCCGTCCGTCCGTCCGTCCCATGAATTCTGTCGGCATGATTTTACAAGAAAAAAAAACAACAAAAAAACAAGACGTAAACAAATAAAATATGAATAGAATATTTGTATGCATATGTAGATGACGTGATAAGAACTTCGTGCCAGCAGAGTATTTTATTTCTTCGTCTTTATAAAAAAAATACTTTTAATTTTTACTTGCCCTTTTTTATCTCTAATAGGCGGTGACATGCATGCTTATGAAACATCAAATTTAGCTCAATGTAAATGATGAATATTTATATCAGGGTCACCACAGCCATGTGAGAAAAATGTGTAGGTCGCCATTTCCTGCCGTTTATTTTCTAATGCGCTTATGACCTGAACACTGCTGAGGTTTAATTACCGCACTCTTTTGATCTCCCATGACTTGAACACTGCTGAGGCTTAATTACCGCACTCTCCCCTTCAGCTAACAGGACCGACTGCAGATACATATACATGCATGTACCAACCTAGTGGATGGAATCTCACCATTTACGTCACCAACATGCTTAATTTTTCGAGCTTTATAGCAGTGACTTTATGTCGCAGCCAATGGAAATAGTTGGTCCATGTGTTTCAAGAATGCAAAAACCCTTCAGACAAGAGAACCAGCCTACTTTTGTCTTCAGTGCGCTACATCGTTTTATCAAAACATTGCCCTTTAAAAAAAAAAGCCCAATTATAATCGAACTTGTTTTGTAAGATGGCGACGTGCGATTCAAAACAGGATTTTGCATGTAAGTTTACTAAAAACTATTTTTCGCAAAAAGCGCGTTGTGCACGAAAGACACTGAAGCAGAAGATACACATCTCGACTGTTTTTTTTTTGTGCCTCAGCGGCTCCGATTTCTTAAAAATACTTCAACCAACCGCTGTCATTGGTGACCACTCCGGTAGCCTAGTGGTTAGAGCGTCCGCTTCGGATGCGACAGGTTGCGGGTTCGAATCCCCACCGAGTCATATTAAGACTAATAAAATGGTGCTAACAGCTGCCTGGCTATACTCTCAGCATTAAGAGGTAAGTGTTAGGACTGGTCGACCTGGTGTCACGACTGGGTGAGACATGATGCTACATGTCTGCGACATGATGCCCCAGTGCTAGACATCACAATAAACTGTCAAATCACACACACACACACATAAAGTCACTGTCAAAAAACCTCAAATGTTCTTCATGTTTCTGTCATAGAATGCGAGACTGAGATATGGGAAATATAAATATTTACTGGAGGTGATGCGTGGTGGTGTACTTTATATCACACCGAGTAGATTTCGTCTCACGTAGTACCTGTCTACTAGATCTCACAAGCTATAGCAAAACGTGCAATTCATTTTATATTGCACGTCTGACTATACAAAGACACGTATTTTAACCCTAATTCCCTAAACCACCACCCAATCTCCCTATAAATATTTGCTAATTCTTGGTCCGGACATGTGTGATGACTTTGGCATCTTTTAAGAAATTAATCTGGATTGCACATTACACAATCACGCTAACTGTCACCAAATTTTCAATATAATGACCATATATAGACTGGTATCAGCAGAGTTTAATATCTGCAAGCGGTTAAAATAATACAAGCACAAGAACACGACATATTACTTTCACTACTGCAACACTTTTGCCATCTTTTGAAAACTGGCACCACTAGGTTTTCAAAGCGGTTCTTACTTATATTATGTAAAATGAAGGTATATTACAAAGGGTTCCAAGGAATGTGGTATTTAGAGGAGTTCATCGGAACATAGTATTTAGACGGGTTCCAAGGAATGTGGTATTTAGAGTTCATCGGAACATAGTATTTAGACGGGTTTCTCGGAATGTGATATTTCAACGCTAAATGTCTTATTGAATACGTATAGCAAGACAGGCATCCATTCATTATCAGGGTAATAACCTCAGTCATGTAGGATTATTATATTAAGGTATTAGTTCACGTTCAGAAGCTTTAACACAACAATCGTTGAGGCAGTCCGAAAGTTTATTTATCTATATCTTCATTCACAGGCAAGACAACTAGAACATTTATTCATGGACTAAAATTACAAGCAAATGTATGCTACATAGATTATTATCAATATTTATTTTGATGGCTGCTTAACAATGACCGTATCTATTTAACAATATGAGATAACAAATTCAAATATTTCTCGACCGAAAGTTACAGCTTAGCTGTGACAGAAGTTTCAAACAGTATTAAAAGGTATTAAGAAACATTGCAAATACTGCACTTTAAAAGGAAAGTATACTATATATGTACAAGAGAAAATCATATATTTTAACTCTAACCAAATTTAAGTCATCATTAAAATGGTCACTGAACATTATCAAAATGTAACGGAATCAGAAACCACATAAGCGTAGTCCAAGGGTCTGATATAATACTAAGTGAAAATAAGTAATAAAAAATAAACAATTTTAGAGATTTTATTTCTAAATGAGATATTTTTCAAATTTTAAAAATAACTCGACCTTATTAATCCATAATGTCCATTTTAAGACACCTGCTATCACGTCATTATGCAAATATCTAATTCTTAAAGCATTAGAGCAGCATAGTATGGAATATAATACATGTATATTCCGCTTCTTTAACGTATATATTTACTTATTCAAAAATGTATAATGATGACATACAAAAAAATACAGGTATACAACAAAAACCTTTGCTGAATATACCTTCAACCTTAGGGCATCTATGTGACAAATTAGCCGAGTTTGATTGCATACAATTTCGTGGAGTCATTTGTTAAGAGTAATTGTTTTTTGCTCCTGTTGTATGTGATTGCAGCTAGGTCGTGTGGTAAACCAGCTGTAAGTATCTGAAGAACAGCGCCATCTGGTGATAATTGATGAATATTCTTAGACTTATTTCCCACAACATATACATTATCATCCATGTCTAGAGTGATACCATAGGAACCCATCAGGTTATCAGGGCTGTAGACAAAGAGACGTCTTCCTGCCATGTCAAAGCAGAATAGTGAATTGGTGCCCCATGTTGAGACGTAGACGCGTGTTTTGGACGTATTTAGAGCCAGGTAGCTGTCATTCCATACTCTGTCCCAATATTCATGGTAAGACGTCTCCTCTCCTCTGTCATTGATGATACTCCAGTAACATTTACTTCTGTCATAGTTAGGCCCTGACACAACGATAATTCCCTTTCCAGCAACAGCAAGACCCCGGCATGGCAGTCTGGTTTTAATCATCCGGGTAGGTCTAATTGTGTTGTCTTTGACCGCTAATAACTGAATTTGATTTTGATCCCGTAAGGATACTGCCACTTCCTGATCATTAAACATTCTGACGCTCCGTGGCTTGCCTGGCAGTGAGTAGCTCGATATGATGCACATTAACGAATCCAGCAGACAGCATCTATTATTGTAGTTATCTACTATCATAACTTGATCTTCTGGTAGGCATACTAAGTCTATATAGTATGGAAACTTATCATCTGGACCTTTGACATCGAAGACTCCAGATACTTCTAATGGGCAGTGCTTTTTGGTCTTATTGACTCTTGTCATAGAAAAATCCAGACTTTCCGACTTTGTCACAAGTTTTGCGATTTTACCCTCTATCACAGACTGTAGCAGAGGATCAACTTCTAACTGCAATGTCATCTTATCGATCTTCTCGAACTTTTCATGGATCTGCTGACTGTAGGATGTCAGTTGTGATTTTGTCTTGTCATTAATCAGGAATTTCTGAATGTCGGTACCGTTTCGGTTAACAGCCTCTAGCATGGCACGGGAATTTCGAATAGCATTCATTAATGATAGACATGCATGGCTTTCTTCTTGCTTTTGTATCATCTCTCCTTTGTAAATTATATTTCCATCCATTTTTATTCTCCGCTCAAATTCGTCAAGCGCATCATTTAATTTCTTTCTCAGATCTCGTATCGCTGCAGTTACGACATTCATCTGACATTCCAGTTTGGTTATGTTTTCGTTATTGATCTCGGTGAACTTGTTCAGGTGATTTTCAAGTGTTTTCAAACTTTCGATAATGAATTCGGGATCTTCTTTTTTCAATAGTGTTGATGCTTTGGCCTTCAGATCTAAAACACTATCACAATTTCTGTGACTCGTACCACAGCAAACTACACAGCAGGCGAGTTTGTGATTTGTACAGTAGAATTTTATAATTTCGCCTTCATGTTCAGGGCAGTTGAATGCGGCAGCATACTTCAAAGCATTTTCTGGGCTTTTAGTGAGCTCCTCGATAGAAATTATGGAGTGTGTTTTAGTCGCTTTTTGATGCTGGTGGACCACCTTACATTCGACGCACATCGCTTCTTCGCAATCCACACAGTAGCCATCGGCAGATTTCACGAGATCCCTTGACTGACAAGCGTCGCATGGTCTAATTACATTCACTTTCGATTCTGACGAAATTGAAAGTAGGACCGTATTTATTGGGAGGAGAGAGGTCCAACTTTCTACAGATGTTCCTCTATGTGGACGATGAACAACAGTTTGACACACTGGGCACTCGATTTTGTCTACATTCTCTACTTTTGGAGCCTTGGATTTAATGTACGTCCTGAGACAGTTGTCACAGAAACAGTGCATGCAAGTTAACTGTCGTGGTATAATAAACGTTCCGAGACAAATAGGACAGCTCGGGCTGTTATCAACACTGGTAACTAGATCAGTGGTTGCCATTATTGTAGCTTTCACAGGTATATAAAAGGAAAATGACTATACCTTGTTTAAATCATCGAACTGGAGCAACGTCGATGTACATTCTAGGTCACCGACTTGGCATTATATCGTCCTGGTTCGAGTGCGAAAGGATGTTTAATCTTGTCGAGGTAGACTGGTTCAAAATCGATATTACTCCGGTCTCTCCTACAACTCATTTAGAACATTTTTCAAACAAGTTATGTCATTACATAGCGACTTTTGATTGAAGAAATCTTCGCTAGTCAAGATTTCGATATAT
Source organism: Sinohyriopsis cumingii (assembly GCA_028554795.2). Classification (NCBI taxonomy): domain Eukaryota; kingdom Metazoa; phylum Mollusca; class Bivalvia; order Unionida; family Unionidae; genus Sinohyriopsis; species Sinohyriopsis cumingii. The sequence goes on from CM068830.1 coordinate 943,800, forward strand.
TGTCCTTTCTAGATAGGTTAATATATAGGAACCTTTGTTACCGAAGATGATTGGAAAAGTAATCAAGACGGGGTGAGATCAATAATTTGTTCATTTGGTTCAGTTGTCGCTCGTTTTTCAGTTACAAATGGTACACAAATGCTTCATCCGAATATTTGAATACACTATACATATATTATATTTGCCCATCCGGGCGTATTTAATAACGTACATTTCGGAAGGAATGTAGCTTTTCCTAAACCGTTTGGGTCGCAGACCGTAAACTTTGGTGCAAAGGGAATACATTTTCTAATCGATGTAATAATACAAATTATCTTGTATTAAATGTACTAATCATGATCTATCACACGTGATCTCGTAGGTTCCAAGGTAGTATGAAAGTGAATGTGGACATGTTTAGAATTTTTCAGTTTATACATAGTATGGCAGACTATTAGACGATGTGGAGAGAAATTACCCTTTATTATAATTTTTCTTGCCTGGAGCTAGTATAAGTTCCAAACCAAACATCGAACATTGTGTTTTGCCATTAACAAATTTCCGACTGTATGTCCGGGCAAAGAACTATTTCTAAAAGCACGTAACTTTTCTTAATTGCAATTTAGCAGGAAAAAAGGCGGATTTTGAGACTGAGGAAGACGGAATAGGTGAGTATCTATCAGGTGGAATCGCACTTGTCATATTTCCCCTGTGTTACTAGTAAGATGCAGGGCCGGCGCCAGACCCTGCCAGACCATCTGGCGCCCTAGGCAAGGTTAGATTCTGGCGCCCCCCCCAATCCCCGAAAATATCAAGTTCAAAATTTATAAACAATACAAAAAATTAAAAAATGCGCCCCCCCCCCAAATCAGCGCCCTAGGCGGCTGCCTAGTTTGCCTATATGGTAGCGCCGGTCCTGGTAAGATGTGCACCAAGAATATACAACCATGGGTGATCGCACATATAGGCATGGGGGAAAACGCTTGGACCTGCCCCCACCTCCATCTCACCTCTATTCTTGTTTTGGCCTACATCTGTAAAACTTAATGCTTGACCACTTCATACTTGCCCCCTCCAACAATCTTTATGCGGTCGCCCTTGTCAACAACTGCTGTGTTATTTCATATCCTATTTACCACATTGATATCCTAACACTAAGACTTGTTTAAGGATATTATTTAAAATTTGTATAACCTCCTAAGAATAAATGCTTATGGGAATCTTTGCAATCCATTTTTCTATCAGTTAACATTTTCTTTATTTGAAAAATACCATCTCCTGATTGATATGGAATGTATTGCCTAAAGGACCGAGGACCTCCGTCTCGAGGAATATACTACGTAAAGGACCTCGGACCTCGGTCTCGAAGAAAGTACTACGTAAAGAACCGAGGACCTCCGTCTCAAAGAAAGTACTACGTAAAGGACCGAGGACCTCAATCTCGAGAGTGCTGTGTACTGTCAGTTCTTGCTTGATGAATTTTTTTGGTCTGTTTTTAAGGGCGTTTTAATATATTTTAATGATTTTCTTGATGTTATTCCTATACCCTGTAGGTGAGACTATTTAACAATAATATTTTATCTTATTTTCCCCTCTGGAAAAAGCTATATGTAGTTTGGATTTTTGATACTGGAGATAATTATTCAAAGAAAAAATGTAAGACTGTAAAACTTCGTTAATTTCGTTTACCTCAATATATGTTTCTAAAGAGAACTAAAACTACATGAAAAGGCGTTTAAATATTTCTAGAAAAGACGATAATTTGTTTAGCAATTTTCTTTTGGGAACTAGGTGAGAATTATCAATCAATTATGTTAACTCCATAAAAACTGCTTGGCAACTTTTAACTGTGTAATATATAAAAGCAATCCCACTTATTTCTTGTACCTGTAATAAAAATATGATATGAAATTGTTTTCCGAGACAAGTTGGTGAAAAGTTCATGTACAGTAGTAGCTATGCAGGCATCCACGCAAACTCTGCATAGATCTATTAATTATTGCCTTAGGGAGCACTAATAACGAATATAATTGTTCTACGAGGGAAGCTGGTGAAAGGTTCATCTAATTTTGTTTTTAAGAGAAATCACACCCTGTCTTTCGTCCGTATGTACGAACCTGTAAGTCAGTCTGTCCCGCGAACTCTATTAGCATCACAATAAAATCGGGAGGGCATATTTGTATGCATGTATTGATGACATGATTCAAACTTCATGCCGATTCAACATGAAACGTAATCACCCAATCAAGTGTATGCATACTAAATGTCATACTTATACAGTGACGTAGAATTGTACCGTACATTGATTTTGCACATTCATTACCACGATAACTAACACAAACTTCATACTCCCTCTAAATATTTACAACTTTCTGGTCGAGACATATGTGATGACTTAACATTTAAGAACGGAATCTGGATTGCATAGTACACAATAGTCAGTGACGTCACCAAAATGTGACTGTGATCAAATTCAGACTGGTGTTAGCAGACTTTAGTATTCTAAAGCAGAGCCAAGATGAAAATTATGATGTTCACTGCTGTAGAAGCTATTCCAAAACAAATTATTAAGACAAAGCTCACTCACACAGCAACAACTTGGTATGCAGTTTGAAAATAACTATAATACTAATGGTGTTAACAATGGGAACACTATTAGTTTATCTATCAGTGTCAGCAAGCCATTACATATATTACAGCAGAACCTTTTTTTATCTGACCTCCCTAGGAGGGTCATTATCCAAATTATAGACCAAAATCTCCATGTTATTATCACAAAATGTTATAAGAATAGTCATTAAATAGGCTGCTTAGTAATATGATAATTTTCACATCTGGTCATGGCGCCACTCTTGAGAAGCGCCACTCAAGGAAATATTTGAAAATAGTATCATAAATAATAAGAAATAAGGATGGCAATACTCCATTGTTCCGTTGTTGGCCATTGGAAGAGAAACCCGTATAAGAGTCTCTTGTTAGACATCATTTTAGCGCACCATCGAGTTTTGAAATAATTGAGAAAAAGAGAAGACAACCTAACATTTCATACGTTTCATCTGTACAACAAGGAATTACTTGCATGTCAAAAAACATTTTGCTAATGATAAGAACGGGATTTCCATATTCTAAACAAATGAAACAATTAGCGATCGTGACAGCAAACGCTTCCAAAGGAATTCCGCATTTATATATTGCATTATTAGCTCTAGACTAATAATTATAATATATGGATATAAAATTAAAAATGAAACGCAAACACGAAAGATTAATGAGTGTTGACTATTTTAACCGAACATTTGTTATATTTATAGTAAGGTAATGGAAATTAAAATCATAGATTTATTATTCCATTGATCTGGTAGTTTTCAGTATAAGTAATATTTTGTTGGGGCCACGTTGGCCGAGTGGTTTTAATTGTTCACCTTTACCTACCACTGCAGTTCCACCTCTGTCTGCATGGGTTCGAGTCTCAGATTCGTCCAGTGTGGGTATATGAGAAAGCTGACAGAAGCTTCTTTGGGTTATTGGTTCTTACTGGCCGCCATGTATGGCACATCTTGCGCTGAAAAATGGTGTTAAATGAAAACAAGTTCATATATTCATCATTTCACCTTTTTCACAGTATGTTGAAACTTAGAATTTTCAAGAGTACCCTAGACGTATTTACGTACCTGTTTTTGCTTTTCATCTATTGTATAAGTATGGACCGGTATCGGATATCAAAAGAAGACAAAGTAAGTACACTCGGAGGCATCTGAGCTTTTTTTTATTTTAATCTTCCACATATTGATTAGCTAACATGTACATTTGCTGGCGATAATGAATGGAGTTTGTATGTAAAAATTAAAAATCAACTTCCACCACCCGAACCCCCAAACAAAAAACAAAATTTACACACCTGACCTTCAGCCTCAGATATGCCTAAAAAGTGGTCATACATGACCAGAAGAAAACGGAATTAAAGTTTCGAAATTTGAATTAGTTTTTGTATTCACTTTTGCCTTTGTGGATTATACATTATCACCCCAATCTCTGTCTTAACATAAATCTTATCTCTGATGTAAATACCAAATTTGCAGGTCTTTTCTACCGTATATCCACGAGTTGCTGTTATAAAGTCAGCTTTTAGCAAGAAAAGGTTTAATCAGTAAACTTTTACATTAAGTGTGTACTGCCCTCTTACTTTCTCATTTCTTTTCTGTCTATTCAAGTAAGATAAGGAACAGGATTTATCTTCCAAATTTATCTGTTTTGGAAACATATAAATAAATAGTGTTGGATTATTCCTCCATTTATATTTGACATATTTTTCCAACAAAAACAATTTGTTTGCACCTGGAATTTATCACATGGTAAATAAAGTGCTGATATTTTTAGCTGTCCTACATTGATTAAAAAAAGAAAGTAAACAATAATAAACATATGTATATGATGTTCGTAATGGAAGGGAATATGCATTATCTGTATTATTATGTGATCATTATTTGAAAACACATCAGTCTTGGTTCTTGAATTTGTTTTTGATAATTCACTTAATTAGGACTCAGATTGTTTTGTATATTTTTATACATTTATTAGTATGTTGTATGTTCCAGTTTATCCTTCAGAATATATATATATATATATATATATATATATATATATATATATATATATATATATATATATATATATATATATATATATATATATATATATTCAACATTACACAGCAATTGTTGAGGCAGTCGGAAAAAGTATTTCTCTATTTTCGCCATTCACCGACAACTAAACTAAAGCTTTCACTCTTTTGATAAAACTTGAAGAAAAATATCTGCTACAGAGATTATTATCAATAACTTGGTGACAGATGCTTAGTAATCGCCGTATCAATCTAACAATATTAGATCGCAAATTAACGTTTTTATTGACTAACAATTACAGATTAGCTGTGACAATAGTTTCAAACAGCATTAAAATGAAGTAAGGAATGTTGCGAATACTGCAGACTTTAAAATTTATAAATATGTATAGTAGAGAAACTCTTGATATTTTAAATCTAGTTTAACCAATTTTAAGTCACCATTAAAAAGATTCTGAATACTATTAACGAATCCGGATTAAAATTTAGAAGAATCAGAAACCAAATAAATTTTGTCAAACTTGAGGGTCTGATGTAACAATGAATAACTGAAATTTATACAGCGGTTTAAGAAACTTTATTTCTAAATAATATATTTTTCAAAAGCTAACTATAACTCGAACTTATTAATCATATTTAGTCCAGATTAAAACATTGCTATCAAGTCATTATACAAATATTCGATTCTAGATATGAAGGTGATGCAATCAGTCTTGGACATTGGGCTATTTACACCACTCGTTATTATGATGAAATAAATCCAAATTAGACACTGCTATTCAATTTTGTTCACCGAACTTCGGTTGAATTTAAGTTGCCGCTATTAATTGTTTTTGATTAAATTTTGTTATTTTCCTTTCTAAGAGGGCTCGTATTACATTATTTCCTCCCAATAGTCTTGCTCAGTCCTCTATTGATGTTCTATCCACTCACACCGGGCCATAAAATCGAGAAAAGTCATCCCATAGATAACGCCAGCCAAATCCAATTAACCACCCCTCTTATTGAGAGGATAACGTTACACTGAAACTTTCTAACCTTAGTCTGGTATACGGTAAGCTATTTTTATAAGATCAGACTTTCTAACATGATTTTGGTATATAGTAAGACACTATATGCTTATACATGTATAAGATTTGACTTTTTTTAAACCTTATTCTGGGATAAAGTAAGACAAACTATGCTTAAATATGTATACGATTTGAACTTCCTACTTTATTCTAGTATATGGTAAGACACCGTAGTCAGCAGCAGGGAGGGTGAACAGACCATTTGCTTGAAAGTCCATTTATGACAAATACAAAGCATTTTTAAAACAATACAAGGTCAAAAACGTCAAACCGAAGCCTCTAAAAACCGAGAGTTTCTCCAATTGGGTTCGCTCATTTTATTACTTCATCTTTGTCGTTCGTATTTTCACATTTTATGCGTGTTTTTGTTTACCTTTCTGACACTCATTTTTGGTCGCTCCCTCCCTGCTGCTGTAATGTGTGAGTAATTAAATCACTATTTTATCAATAATGGAATCTCGCACAGCTAGATTAGCTCGAGACCAACTAGAGGCAATTAAGAAATATATCCCTGTTCATGATGCTGTCAAGCAGCAACTACAAGTGCGTTAGGAGTCTCAGCTGGAATTTGCAGAAGGCACATAACAGGTAGTCGAACCAACAAAGAAAATTGTTATAGCAACTGAGGCGGTTCAAAAAAGTCTTGAAGCATTACCTGTTGATATTGTTAATATTGTTGGCTGTCTTCAAGTAGCTCAACCACCACCACAGAAACCTCATCAACCACAACCTGAATTTCTACCACAACCTCTGTCAAGAGTCAGAATAAAGATCATATAAAAATTTACGCCTGAAGATATTGCCGATATCAAGGACGAAGACAAAATACTTAATATTGCCGCGTATGGATATCATGATAGAGATAAGTAAGTAAAATCCGAATATGTTAAAACTCTAACAGCTGTTGATTGGAGAAGGATGTATATCGCATCGCTACAGATACTTCGCAGATCAGATCTAAGGAAGATATTAATAATTTTACTATTTTTTTTAAAACCAGAAAGTAGATGAGCATATTGAACAAGTAGGACAAGAAAGGATACAAAGGGATAGAGAAATGAAGCAGCATCTTGAAAAAGCAAACGCAGAAAGGACACAAAGAAAAAAGAAATGAAGTCGAAACTGAAGGAGGTTGAACGAGCAGGGAAACAAAAAGAAGATTTTGGAATGTGAAAAAATTAGACGATGGAAGAAATTTTATTCTTCACCAAGTACGAAAGAAGCAGAAAAAAAACAACCGGAAGTGGTCTTGCTACTCGAGGAAGTGGTCTTATTACTCCATGTCCTAGCAACGTTCTTCACGATGTTGAAAGACTAGAAATTCTGATTGGCTGAAAACGAGCCGGTAATAATTCCCCAGAAATTAATGAAGCAGCTGATATTTGTCAACGATTATTTACAGGCGGTATCATGGGCATTGATGTTTATCGGTCTCTTATTGATGAAATCGTTGATGATTATCACAGTGATGGAGAGTAAACAATTAGATCAGTGACCAGAAAATAAGATGATTATACATAATGCTGAACGTGGACCTGTAATGGTCAGGGTCATCAATTCGCGATTACCAATATTTAAAGTTACCTACGGAGATGGACTCGGTGATGATGTTCAGGGTTTATTTAGAAGGACAGCCCCAAAAGCAATTACGATTGCAAAGCAACTGGGAATGAAAGCTATTGACGTTGTTCGTGATTAAGGTATTGGTGTTGTTGGTCTTTCCTGTGCCATGGAACTGATCACGGCTTGGATTATCAGCCCCTAGCTTCCCATCATTTTGACCATTCCGCCTATGAGGTGCCAAACTGTTAGCATTTCTAAAGTCAGTGACGCTGGGTTGATCCCTGCCACCCCAGGTGGTTGGACGAGAGTGTGAACTCTCATACCGCTCAGCCATCACACTGATATCTTCTAAGGATGCGAAATCACGCTTCGCTAAAAATATGATCATGTCTTTCCCATACGTACTAAGGACATATTCTTTCAAGATCTCTTCCCGTATGCCTTCATAAGTGAGTACGGTGCCTGTCATTTTAATCCATTTCTCGAAAAGCACGCGTACCCGAGTATGAAATTGTGCATGTGTCTCCGTTGTTCGCTTAGACGACTCTCTGAAAAGTTTGCGAAAACTTTCAGCCGACAACTCGTATTGCCTTAACAGGACTTTCTTGAGAGCGTCTTAATCATCTACTTCAGTCGGTGTCATATTATGATTGACATCCTTGGCAGCTCCTTGCAAAAATGCAGTTATATTAATGGCCCACGAATCTTTGGGTATATGATGGATTAAAGCTAACTTTTCAAAATCAATGATTTCATCTCTATTCTTAAACATCAGAATTGTTATCTGGACGGTACGTCTATCCTCTAATCTTTTCCTTGTAGATCCTGAATGTTGATTCAGTTCTTCGCTCCTCCTAGATTCCGCTTCATTCCTTAATCTCTCCATGGCTAACATATGTTCTTGCTCCCCGGCTCTTTCTTCGGCCTGCGATCATGCAAACACACTTTATTTTTCTCTTTCTTTTTCCTTTGCTTGTCTGATTCTTTCTTTCTCTGCTGACTGCTGTTCTCTGTCTTCCCTGAGACTCCGCTCTACAAATTCCGCTAATTGGTCCCTTCATAACTTAATCCGTCTTTACCAATAGACTTAAACTCTTTGACAACTGCCTCTCAGTTGCCATTCTAGTCTACTCGACTGTATCACCAGCTAATTTACATAGCTTAAGTATTTATTAACTCTTACTGCCTTACAGGAAACAGCTTCCTTAAGAATACTTACCCGTATTCTAGTCCAAAAAAGTCTTAACCTACGGACTTACTTAAATCACTCTAAATCAACCTAACATCGTTTGGCAGTACAAAATTCTGAATTTTTCTCTTCAAATTCAGCTTGCTCGCACAAACAATGTGCAACTACTCCATATGGACTTCCTTAATTATCTCTTCTAGCAACAGTAACTAAAGGCAATATTTCTTTCTGAATTACTTGAATTTAGACAACGACCACGCTATAAAATCAGTTCAGGCACGGGATCTTATTTTCTTACAATGTCATAACATATATTAAAGAAATATCAATCAATGACATCCATTAACTATATAATGAATAGATATTAACTTAATTCACTCTCGTAATTCCTTGCTTAAACAATAACCAATTTCATCACTGCTATGGTACTTTCTATTCAATATCCTACACAGCTTCTGTAACTCACACCGTTCAAAATATCCCAGATGATAGACCCCACTTTGTAACGTCGCCCTCTTACTAAGAGCGGTGGTTAATTGGATTTGGCTGGCATTATCTAGTGGATGACCTCCCTCGATTTTATGGCCCGGTGTCAGTGGATAGATAGAACATCAATAGGAAACTGAGTAATACGAGCCCCCTTAGAGAAGAAAAATAACAAAAGTAAATCAATAGCAATTAATAGCGGCAACTCCAATTAAACCTAAGTTATGTTAACAGAATTTAATAGCAGTGTCTAATTTGGATTTATTTCACGATAATACGAGTGGTGAAAAAAGCGCAATGCCCACGACTGATTGCATTACAACTTCCTCCCATGACCTGTGTATCACATGTATTCTTCTTCTCTCTAGTATTCCTATTCTGAACGCGTCATGTCTTTCTGGACTTTCTAGTCCTTTATTCTGAACATGGCATCTCTTTCCTTACTTCCTTCTTTAGACTGTCCCATCTCTCCCAGAAATGTTTCCTTAATGCGTTTCTCTTTCAGAAATTGTGCGTCCTAGCACTGAAACCTGTCTTTTCTTACAAGACAACCACCTGTCCCCTTTTCTTGTTTAACAAGGAAAGCACTATTCTTTTTAGGCTTCCTCGGAGCTAAACTTTTCCTCTCTCAGGAATTTTCGGACTAAAGGATTACGACCAAAATAAAGTCAAGATATGATAAAAACTCGAAGGATAAGAGCTTTCAGCCTGTTGATAGAATCCTGGCTCTCTTGCCAATGCCATAAAATCTTCTTCAGGCCAGGTATTATGGTCGATACACAGTTGACAGGAAAATAAATGATTTAAATTACATTATAAATACTCTACAAAAACAACTCTGTCACAGTAACATGCTAAAAGAGTATATTGAAAGACATAGCCAGGTTAAACATGCAATTAATTTAGTTGTACCTGTCCCACTCAGTGAAGATTTAAGTGAAGGAATATCATCGGATTCTACTGATAATGGAGTGATAAATCTTCGGAATTCAGAAATTATGAAAGATCTGGACCAGAAACTTTCACATTTTCCAGAGCAAGAGAGAAAAATGAACTTAAACAATTATTATTTGAATATGATCAATTATTTCCAGATGTTCATACAAGGACAACCAAAGTTTTCCATGACGTTGCAATTGTAAATTCCAAACCTGTCAAACAACACCCGTATATGATGAACCCTCTCAAACAGGAATACTTGAAAAAGGAAATTCAATATTTGCTGGAGAATGATTTTATAGAGCACAAGAAAAGTGATTGGAGTTCACCATGCATACTTCTTCCAAAGCCAGATAAAACTTTGTGTATGTGTACTGATTATAGGAAGGTGAATAGTGTGACAACAATATATTCATTCCCATTACCAAGAATCGATGACTCTATTTATAAGATCGGGAATGCCAAGTATGTCACCAAAATTGATCTTCTGAAAGGAGTTTGGCAAATTCCACTAACGGAAAGAGCAAAGGAAATTTCAGCGTTCGTGACTCCAGATGGACTTTACCAATATAGAGTAATGCCTTTTGGGATGAAAGAGTCGCTAAGTACATTTCAGCTTCTCATGAATATGATTACCTGGGATCTAGACAAGTTCCTTTGGACTGAAAAATGTCAGGAGGCTTTTCACAAGTTGAAAGCCATACTTAAAAGTGCGGCAGTTCTTACAGCTCCAAATTTCAGCCAGTCTTTTAAACTGTCTGTTGATGAAAGTGATGTTGGGGTTGGAGCATTTTTGATTCAAGGAGATGAAAGTGGCATTGATCATCCATTGTGCTATTTTTCCAGAAATTAAATAAGCACCAAAGGAATTATTCAACAATCGAGAAGGGATGTTTGGCTTTGATATTGGCATTACAACATTTTGAGGTTTACCTTAGTTCAGCTCCTTCTTCGATTATTGTATTTAGTGACCACAACCACCTTACTTTCATCGGCAAGATGAAAAATAAAAAACTACTAAAGTAGAATTTGTTGTTTCAGGAATATAATCTTAACATCAGGCACATCAAGGGAAAAGATAATTTAATAGCAGACACACATTCTCGTGTTTTGCAATATATTATTTTTTGTACACTGTGTAATTTATATCAATTCTTTTAAACCTCATGCATAATTAGTCGGCGGTAAAAAGAAAGCTTTATGTATAAATCTTTTTTCTTTATGGGAGGAAGTGTTATGTATATTTGATTTAATTATATCTGATTTAGTATGTATTGATTTCAATTTAATTTTTGTCAGTTTTAAAAAAAAATTATTTTTCATTACATGATATTGTAATGTAAATTTACTCACTAGAGATTTCTTTTTATAGAAAATAGTTTGATCTTGACTGTTAGTTTATAAGCACCAAGTATTGATCTAAATCCTGACCTTTTTCAGAATTTGTAGCAACCATCGTAAACAAGTTATATTTTATTTTAAAATGATTGGTTGTTTCCGAGGTCATGATGGGACTTTTGTTTTTAAGATGTAAAGAATTTTTATAATTTTTTTTTTATTTCTTGGAGTAAAAATGATTGGTTTGCGTCAGGGTCACACCGGGTAAACGTGAGCTGTAACAAGTACTTGCTTCTATACATTTCCAGAAGATGATCACGTAACCCTTGTTTACGTTTTAGAAAGCCCAAATAACCCATGTTTGGGAGAATTAATTTCAGTAGAAGTTAGGCTGTTAAACTATTAGTTGTATGTAGTGCTGTTTGGAGTTATTTCAAATTACTTGGATTCAAAAGGATTAATTCTGTTATTTTTTTTCTTCTGGAAAATACGTGTGCTCATGTAATATTGTGGAACAAGGACATTTATTTTATTTTTTAAAATTATTCAGCTATCATAAGCCAGAGTGACAATTCTTATTTCTACAAGGAACAGTAGACTTCAACACTACAAATTGTAGCATACGTCATCGTCTTCCACCTTGGATTCTTCATTCGAACGTGAAATCAGTAGAACATTTTGTTATTATGACTACTTAAAATTTTATTCTCAGATTATTTTTGGATCATTTTTGGATTTGATTCTATAAAACCGTAAGTTCATTAATTTTTCATTTTTCAAGAATTTTCCCAGGGAAATAAATTATTGTATTTTTAAAAGCTTGTTGTTTTCACTCTTTCTGTTACTGTTTATTGGAGCCTAAACAAATGACATAAGAATACCAGAATAAGGTTATATAGTAGAATGTTATATAAGTGTACAGTAGAACCTGTCTTGAAAGACCACCTCTTTTGCCAAAAAAAGTGTGGTCTCTTAAAATAGGTGGTCTCTCATAACAGGTCACAAGGCTATATAATCAATAAATTTGTGCACTGAGAGTGTGATCTCTCAAAACAGGCGGTCTCACATAGCAGTGGTCTTTCAAGACAGGTTTTACTGTAATATCATGGTGTCTTATTCTATAACAGAATAAACATATAGTGTCTTAACTTTTACCAAGATAAGGTTAGATAGTATCATGTTATACAAGTATAAGCATAGTGTATATTAACCTATTAAAACATAAGCATAGAAACAATATTATTAAAATATAATCCTTCAGCATTTTACCTTGTATTAGAATAAGGTTTGGATATCTCATTATAACTTATTATGTCAGAATCGTTCGATATTTTACATTATTGCACACCTTCATATTGAATTCACATTTATAAAGGAACTACTTTCTATTGTAAACAAACACGATGCAGACACGGCACTTTTAATTTGTAAACAAATCATGTACACTCACGTAGTAGGCGCTTTACGTTTTGGTTGATTAAATTTGTTTCTGAATGAAGTAAAGCAGTCGTTTCGTGGACTACCACATTCCAGCTGCTTTGGCACATTCCGCATTAACTTTTTTGATGGAATGTTTAGGATTTAGGTTAGCTATACAGTTGATGCCAGAAAGGGTCCTTACAAATAGCATACAAGTGACAAGGGATAAACTGTCTTCTTTCACTAGTAATAAGAATGCCAAAAAATATCCTTACAGTTTTACATCCTGAATTTCCTCAAAAATGTACTTTCTTAGTTCTGCATATCCGATTTACATGAGCCATGTTTTTAGGTTCTCAATCTTGATTACACATTTCAAAATTGTACTGTAATTTCGAATATAAGTACAATTACATCCTCCTTGCTGCACTCAAAATGAAATAAGCATTAAATTCCATAGCGTCTTTTGATAATTGAAATTGAAAAACTTCATTTTTTCCCCACATTATGAATTCAAACATTCAATGACAGAAACAGAAACACATTTGCAGATGTAAACACGCTTCTCCCTTGTCACATATAAATCCAGTCCATAATCACAAAATTTCGTAGAATCGAAAAGAAAAAATAAATACTAAAATCTATTCATTCCATATCAAATGGAAAAGTTGTTACAATGCACATACATTTACAATATGACTCCAAATTTCAATTTTAACTAGACACTTCATTTTCTTTGGAAAGTTATGTCGAGCACGCGACTAATTTAAAATTTATCTGGGCGGAGTTAGGTGCACAATAATAATGTTGTTGTGTAATGATGAATCTGCGCTTGTGTATTTAGTTTGGAATATGGCTTGGAATATGGCATACATTCAGTTACTTTGTTTCTTGTAAACGATTTTGTTAATATAATTAAGCATTAGGTAGAATAAGAAAATAAGCATATGGTATAACGGTACCAACTGCGCAAGTCCAGGTGGGCGGAGCTTAAGGTGCATGGAACATTGTATTCAGAATTAAAGAACAACACTAGCTGTGATTGGTGCATTATGTAAGAATTGTACTTTCTGTTTGGCTTAAAAAAATGTTGAGCCTCTTGGAAACATGTGAGTTTGTGTTAATTTCTATCTAGATCATATTTTGTATTTTTTATGATTTTTTTAAAATATGGTAGGCATGGCTGAAAATGTGCTTGTTGTGACTAGATAACTCTTAACCCTGTCTAGTTCCAGTAGAGTTATCTCTCTTAAATGCAATGGAGTACCTGGTTTTGTCATTGTCAAATTGACAATCTAGCATTGTTCTATATGACAGTGTGTGACATGCATGCCCAAGTAGGATAGAAAGTATATTTATTTCACAAAACATTAGCATTGAGGTATATGGAAAAACAATTGGTACCGTGATACCATATAATAAAATGGTTACTGCATATCTATGGGAAAATATGAACTCGTTTTGTTGGATAGATATACTGCACTCCCAAGGTCATGTAGTATTTACATCCAAAAAACTCATTCATATTTTCCCATATAAATGTAGTAACCTATAAATACAGTACGAAACTTGTACTATCTGTAAAATTGGTTATTGGAAATTGAAAAATTGCAAATTCTGAAAAATAAAATAATTTCCAACTTTATTCAATATATTGTTTTTGATACTAACTTTAAAACATTTGAAGTGTACATTAGTTCAGCTCACTCTCCAATTCTTGTATTCAGTGATCACATCCCCCTTACTTTCACTGGATGAAGAACAAAAATCAGAGATTATTAAGGTAGAGTTTGATCTTGCAGGAATATGATATTGATATAAGGCACATAAAGAGGAAAAATAATGTAATTGCAAATGCACCTTCATGTGTATAGAATTATTATATTGCTTCATGTATATTAATTAGATCATTCATAAAACTTCAACTTGTGTACTTTGTTGTTGGGTTTAACGCCATTTTTCAGCACAGGATAGGCTATATATGGCAGCCAGTATTAATGGTGGAGGAAGAACCCGGGAAAACCCCGGAAAGATCCATCGACCCACGAGATGCTACTGGCAAGCTTTCTCACGTACCCACATTGGCTGAACCGCCGCAGACAGAGGTGAGATGGCAGTGATCCGAAACGGAGAGCGCTTTAGACCACTCAGCCACTCGGGGCCCCTGTGTACTTTGTAATCACATGTATATTTCACCAATAGTTAGAAGGAAGTTTTCGTGTTTAAATCTTTCATATTTATGAGAGAGATGTTATTTACATTTAATTTGTTTGCTTTTTAGTTTTTTTTCTCCTTAAAAATATTGTATTTTGGTCATTTTTTTTTTACAAGAGTGTTTGTTAAATATTAAGATCATTATGCTGGTCTGAGTCAATGACATTATGTTTACAGGGTCAAGGACATTATGTTTACCGTGTCAAGGACATTATGTTTACCATGTCAAGGACATTATGTTTACCATGTCAAGGATATTATGTTTACCATGTTCTATAATTTTAGTAAAAACTTTGATCTTGCAAATAACCCAGTGTTCTAGAATGGAAAATTCCACTAAACATACATAGTATTTCGAGAAAATGTTAATTGTGACACAGATCCGGTAGAGGGGGTTTATAATCTTGGTAACCTGAGAAATGATTCATTCCTGCAATAATATCTAAAGAAGAAATCAGTCTGTTGTGTTCAGTATTTCATTTGGGTAGAATTTATTGAAATTATTTATTCACTGGAAATACAAACTCTTAAAATAATATTCTTGGACAGAAAAATTAATTTGAATTACAGTGAATTCAGACAAAGACATCTTGGATTATATTACTGTGATTAATTGGAAGACTGTTAGTACAATTTGGGATTTAATTTACAATACTGTAATTTCTTAAAAAATTTAATTTTTAAGTTATTTGTTAAATTTTACAAAACGTGTTAGTGCTCACTCTTCTATTAAGACCACAGTCAAAATAATACATGAGAAAGATACCATGATGGAGTCATTTTCTTCATTGGCATCTTATTAGTAGTCATGTATACATTGGGCAGGGAATCATGGGAAAGAACCAACTTATCAATGCTAGTCTTGTTTCAGAGAATTCATACCCTTACCATATGATTTCAAATTATTCCTAATGCACATGCTATTTGTAAATGTTTTTAAGAAACAAGTATGAAGCTCAGTGTCAATAGAGAAAACCTTTCCCAGTCATTAGATAGGTACAGTAGTTATAGCCAAAAGAAGTTTATACATATTTTTAAAAAAAGGAAAATCACAGACAGCAAACATTTCATGGTTATTTTCTCTCATGTATCAACCAATCATCAAAGAATCGAGCAAACAACACAAAAATGGGCATAAGCTTTAAACATTATATACTTGATTAAATTTTGCCATGTTGTTTATATCATTGTCTGGTTAGGATTTGTTTGGTCTTACACCATTATACAGTACATGATAGGCTAAACATGGCAGCGAGTATATTTAGTGAAGGACAAACATGGGGAAAACCCCATGACAAGCACCGAACTCCAGAAACTACTAGCAAGCTCTCTTATACACCCATGTTGACTGAGCCATGACTTGATCCTACATTGACATAGTTGAGATGTCGGTGATCTACAAAAGTGAGTACCTTAGGCCCCTCAATCAACCAAATTCTTGATGCTGATCTGATAATTAGGTCTGTGATTTTCTTTCCATCTCCATTTAGCAGTGTGTGTGTGTGTGTGTGATTTTGATTTTTGTTTATGTAGCTTTAACAATTTGTCAGTCATATTGCTATGATGTCTGCAGTGTAGCAGTTTATAGTGATGTCTAGCACTGGGGTTAACCTCTTAACCCACGATCCCCAGCATCTGAGGTGGACGCTCTAACCACTAGGCCACCGAAGCAGTATCCATTTAGCAGAATATGTTTTACAACTTCCATATGATATGTGCACTACTTTTTCATGCTGTTATTATCAGGTTAGCTTAACATTCAAAATAGCAATTTACCTTTCACTGGAATGTACAATTAGGTCAAGTCCATTAACTCACATAGCAGAGAAGAAAGTAAACTGTTTCCTATACTAATGTTTTGCATCACAGATTATCATGGAGCACAGTATTTTATATATATTGTATAAAGAAATATCAGTCAGAATCAGAGCAAGTATTTTGTAAGGAAATTCACTATATATCACAGCATCATATATTCAGAATTGACGGTGACCACTTGTGTTCGGTCAAAAACTGACCAGATCATTTCAATCAGACTAAAGGTCATTATATATCACAACCAACAATGTATCCAAATTTGAAATGTAGCAACACTGATAGAAGTCAACCAATCAGCCATAAACAAATACGTGTAGAATAAAGTCTGAAGTCAACCCACTAATCATACACAGATACTTGTACAACGAAGTCTAAAGTCAACCCATCAGTCATACACAGATACTTGTACAATAAAGTTTGAAATCAAATCATCAGTCATATAAAATACTTGTAAAATGAAGTAAAAAGTCAACCCATCAATCGTACACAAATACTTGTACAAGTCTAAAGTCAAACCATCAGCCATACACAAATACTGGTACAATAGTCTGAGATCAACCCATTTGTGGAAAAAATATATGTTTCATTAAGTCTGAAGTCAACCCATCAGTCATACACAAATACTTGTACAAGTCTAAAGTCAACCCCTCAGTCACAAATATTTGTACAATAGTCTGACATCAACCCATCTGTGAAACAAATATTTTGTACAACAAAATCTAAAATCAACCAATCAGTCATGCACAAATACTTGTACAGTAGTCTGACATCAATCCAACTGTGAAACACAATATTTTGTACAATAAATTCTAAAGTTAACTATACATTTTCCAGTGTCAGTAATGCAATTTAAACTACTGGTACATCCTAATTATGAAATATCATAACCTATTAAGTACCACTGTTTCAAGCCACAGGCATGAATCTTTTACACTCCTTTACCACACATGGCTGCCTGGACCAAGATTTAGTCTTTTTTCATGAGTATGTATAAACAAAAAATACATCAACAACACAATGTAACAATAAGTGAAATTGTCTGATTTATTGAGCAATATGTAACTGTGCTTGAAATATAAAATCTGATTGGCTCATTTAAACAACAAGAAAGGTCATGTCTGGTCACAATCGAAAGAAAATTTTACTTATGCTCAGTGATTGGTTAAGCAGACTCATGCATATTCATGAGAAATGAGAAACCTTTAGAACAGGTGATAAAGGAGTGTAGTGGATTACCATGTCTTTCCACAATGTTACAGAACAAACTCTTCATATTTTATCAAGGTATGCTATATGCATTAACTCACTATTGGTGTAAGATGGAATACATAAAGAAATCGTGTAATTTTACTGCATTCTCTTTTGCATAGAAAGTAAAAATTCTACACACTGAAAATACTACATTTACAGCTGACACTATGCCTCCTAGCGTGCACTTATTCTTCAATTGTCATAAGAGTTTTGTTTCTTAACAGCAAAAGCCAACTAATGCAAGAAAAAGCCAACTGTAAATTCTTTATTGACAGCTGATCTTACATCCTAATGACAAGAACCTGTTAATGTCCCATGGTTACAAAGTAGTGACACAAGATATGGTCTCTTACAAATCCTGGTGAATATATTGATAAAGACACACACACAGACACACACACACACACAATGTCCAGTAGGTTAAAGGTACTGTGAGCAGCCAGACACTGGTTTAGTTTTCAAATACCATACCAACTCATCTTTGATACTGCCAAATAAACATCAAAACCAGGGTGAAATTTGGTCATCATTAGGCCTAGATAATTGAGTCACCAATTAAACTTGTTTGGTGACAATGTTTTCCAATAGTGTAAATACTATATCCTCAAAACAAGACAAATGAGGTGTGAAATCATATCTCCTGGACATGTCACAAGTCCTATAGTTATGCAGTTGCCGCAGGGTGTCTTTTACAAGATATTATATCTGTCCATCACACAATGTAGTTTGCAGCAGAGAATGTCAGCCAAGGATAACTTCAGAGCAACAACTAACTTTTAGTATCAACCTAAAAGGCTTATTTGGAAACTTGTTCAAATAAAACTTCACCATCCTACCTTAATACCTAAAATGCCAGTAATATACATGTATATAAAGTGTTGGTATAAAGCAAATTGATATACCAATACTATTGGTATATCAAATTGTAATCCGCCCATGGTGCAATAATATATATATGGGCCCCGAGTGGCTGAGTGGTCTAAAGCGCTCTCCGTTACGGATCACTGCCATCTCACCCCTGTCTGCGTAGGTTCGAGTCTCGGATTTGGCCAATGTAGATGTGTGAGAAAGCTTGCCAGTAGCTTCTCGAGGGTCGGTGGTTCTTTCCAGGGTTTTCCCGGGTTCTTCCTCCACCATTAATACTGGCCGCCATGTATAGCCTATCATGTGCTGAAAAATGGGTTAAACCCTACAACAACAACAACAAAATTATATATATATATATATATATATATATATATATATATATATATATATATATATATATATATATATATACATACATACATACATACTCTCAACTGCAGGCCGATAGATCAATATTGAGTTTCTACTCATCTATTAATTATAAATGACATATCAAAATAACAATAAAAAGTATTAATAGTCTGTTTACTAAATGAAACTAACATGGTACACAATTTCATCGGAATTCTTTCTTTTTTCCATTTCCCTCTTGTGTGTTAGGGACAAAATAAGCAAACATCTGGAGTGAGAGAGGATGAAAACATTAAAACTAAACTTGTACCAAGTAACCTACAGTAAGCTGGTTCATTGTAACAGCACGTTTATGCTTTATTGGGAAGTATCTAGTGTTCATAATTTCAATGATACATAGCTGCAATAGCCAGTCGACAATAGGCCTATTATGTTAAATTTGTTGGTTACCAGGCACACATATTGTAGTGTATTTAATGCTTTGTTGTTGTTTTTGTTGTTTCTTAAACCTATACAAATGTTATAAAAATTGATTATTAATTATTACATATAACAATATCAAAATGGTTGCCCCCCCGCCTTTGGATTATTGTAGCTATATATGGGCGAAAATCCATAAAAATATGAGCAATGGGGATTTTCACTTGTGTCATACAATGATGTCTTTGGATCTACGAATGATGATAAAGTTTAGTCAAACCATCCAAAGGGGGGAGAGAGAAAGAGAGAGAGAGAATTTTATAGTCTTTAGAAATATTAATTAAAGCAGAATAATCACTTAGATGAACTGTCAATATATTAAAATATTTTAATTATCTCTTGCTGGTTCATCATTTCACTTAGTTTCTATTCCACGCTAATTTCCATATGCCAATACATGAATGCCTTACAGTTCAGGTTCAGTGTACAAGTAGCTGTGTTTGTAGTACACTACTTTCTTCATAAAAACCATATTTCATGTTTAAATCATGAGTGTGTCTTATATTGATTTAATAAATGTGAATAAAAATAGAAACTCAAAAAGAAACTAATCAACTTATCAATTTGCATATGTGAAAGTTGTAGAACTACATTTTATAGCGGACACACTTGCAGAGATGTGAATTCATTCAATCGGTCAATACACATTTGCCCAGAGCATATGGTAACTCCATTCAAAGGGCAAATATGTGTATTTGTACCTGACATAAATAAAATATATGTATGGTATGTACGCTGTATCAATGATATGCCACTATTGTATAAATGTTTCATTAAAAGGAAACATGGCAAGCCTCATTTCCTTTTAATGAAAAATATATACATCTCGTGGTATATCACTGATACAGCACATACATACATATATATATATATATATATATATATATATATATATATATATATATATATATATATATACACACATACACACACACACACACACACTTATTTTGAGGTAGTATCTCACTTTGTTGTCAATAAATAATTTTTAAAAACAGGAGAATGGGATCAAATAATGTTGAGTGAAATTATACAGTACAGTTTCTGAAAGAAAAAAATGATGTTATTACAATTACTTTCAATGGAAACTAGTTAATGATGGAGGGATAACACTACTTAAAAGCAGCAGCAAATCTCAAAATGGATGACACACTTTCCAGTACATACAAGTTTTCTTGTTTGTCACAGCTTGTTTTATCTCCTTTGGGTGTTTTTACAGTATAGAACATGTCACAAATACATGGGTGCCATATTAAATTTTTAGAAAAATTGTCGAATAAGAGCAATTAGAATTTCAGAGAGAGAGAGAGAGAGAGAGAGAGAGAGAGAGCAAGCTGGCCAAGCAGGACTTTCAAGTTCTATGGACCCCGTTTTAAAGGAAGATGACACAAGCAGTAAGCAATAACAAAAACACAAAATATGTTTACATACTGTTGTGTTATTGAAACAAGAATAAAAGAATATAATATTAATGTATCGTAAAAAAGCAGAAAACTTCATGACCTGAAATATCTACATAAGGTATCTTAATATATACAAATGTACACAATTTGTCTTTCTGCTTATATTAACATTGATCAAGTGATAGCAATGATTTCTAAGCTTCAGAAAATTTGCAAATTGCATGCCCTATTACAGAATTGTCAAAGATGTGCATTTTAATCACGCTAAGTGCAAATACTCCAAAATGGAATACCAATTTGAAATCTATAGCAGAAACACTTTTTCATAATGATATTTCTTAAAATAATTCAAACACCAAACAGATTTATCACTGAAGTGCCATAGTCATAATTTAACAAAAAATTACCATTCCAACAACAATAGTAAGACTGACTCCGAATACTCAACTCTTTCTTATTTACACATTTAAATGAAACTTATCATTTCCTTTTTACACATCTTCAGTACCATTTACGAGACGAGACGAGTTGATGGTATTGAATATTAGATGGACCAAATTGATTAATAAATGACATAATCGTTTCGCTAGGATAAAATTTGCTGCTAAAATGTGTAAAACAGAACGGCTCCTTACTGCATGTAGGGAAAAAGTATGGAAACTAAAACATTAAAATGATAAAAATGAATCCAAATAAATGTCATGTAAAAATGTGAAATAAAACATCCCTTGTTGGAAGGGTGTACAACATTCTCCAGTTCTTTTGCATCAAATTGTAAATTTATTTCTTAATTGCTCCCTGTTGAATACACTGAAACCCATTTATAAAGGACAAAATAGGACAATACACTGGGTTTTGCTGAGCAAGAATATCAATAGCTAGCTTGTAATTCCCTTAGACAACAATTCAATTTCATTGACTCCACTGTATAAATACCCTCAAAGACAGGGTGCATTCCATATCCGCTAGCCTTTGCTATGGTGCTTATCACCTTCATGTACCCGGTAAACCCTGGGCATCCACAGAACAAATTCCTTTGCTGAAGCATCATCAAATAATTTTGTGGCTACATTATTTATGGTATGATGTGTTGTAACCAATAAAATCGCTTGATAGATATAAAGTTTTTGGATAAATTAGTCACCACTTCCTTTTGATTGTCAGGAATATTGTGTTATTTTGAACAAATGCACGAAAAACTGCTGACTGAAGTTTTTAAATGGATTTAATTTGTAATCAATTAGGTGAAGAAAATGACTTTGACGGGCTTGGCAATATGGACAGGTATTTGCTCTTTGAATACCATGATTTGTACACAGCTGATTATTGACACAAAACACTTGGCTAGTGAAGACAGGTGCAAATCAGAAACAATAAGAACTTGAAACACTTGGCTAGTGAAGGAAGGAGCAAATCATACCCAATAAGATTTGAAACAGAAGATCGGTGCAAACTACACCCAATAAGATCTGAAACGCTTGACTAGTGAAGACAGGTGCAAATCATACCCAATAAGAATTTGAAACACTTGCTAGTGAAGATGGGTGCAAATCACATCCAATAAGATCTGAAGTATCTGAGACATAATACAAATTTCACTTGAGCTGGGTGGCAATTTTTTTCATTGCTGTATCAAAACAATTCATACACAAACTTTGACAATACCTGCAAAAATCTGTCAAATGTATTTTTTTTAAAAATTCTTCACAAGTCATGTCCTTGAACTCAGAGTAAATGAGCTATTTATTTTTTATATAGAGGACATAAATTATGGACAGAAATCTACCAAATTAGGTAACAACGAACCAAAATCAATATCTATGTGTTATAAAAACAACAGCTATTATTAGATATTGTAGTATTCTTAAAAATGTTGCAAGGGGAGGATACTATGGGAAAAGGGAAAAGATATTCACTGCAGACAGAAGTAATAACTTTCTGTTTCTTTCCAGCTGGTGGATGGAATATAAAACACTATTTAAAGCATTAAGAACAGACTATGTAAATTATTTTGTCATTTAATTAAAGTGTCTTGAAGGGACTGATGTTCTACTGACAGGAATCCATATTAAGTCCATCTATTCTGTCCTTTTAATCTTTATAACTACAAAAGGTTGAAACCTGCTGTGACATTCTTGAGAAATTCAAACATGCCAAATTTGGTAACAAAATGTTCAAGTTTTGAGCTGATGCTCACAAGATACAAGTTTCTGAACTTTGACACCTCACTGGCTATATTATGTTGAGGTAATAAGCTAAGTGCCTTTCTGAAGGACACACCAAAACAGCGGACTCAGGCTGACCTAAGCTGACCAAGCTGGTACTCGGCTAATGAACCCTGAATTAAGAATCTGAGGCTCTATGAGCTGTCAGCTGCTGTGGCTCACTAAAACAAAAAAAATACATGTACCAGTATGGGCAGTAGCCAATTTCATTGTTATGACCTCTGACCATGAGCCTAACATCACAGAAAGAAGATAATGAACATTTGATGTACATGGCCAAATGGTTGTACACGTTGAAAATAAAAGATCAGTCAGTCATCAATGAAGTTGTCTAAGACACTCAAATTACACCCACATGATAAAACTGGTTAAATCTAGAATTAAGATTTTTGGGGGAAAAAACCAACTTACTGAACTATCATCTTTCAAGGTCTTCTGATACATCCACAAACACGAGTTTTATAAAAACTGATTAAAACTTGTTTGTTTTATCAAGCACACAAGCCAATATAGAAAAAAAACCGGGATCACAACTTTTTACCATAAACTCTATATCGGAGTGCTATCAGTTTGTTTGCTGGAAGGCAACTAAATACAAAATCTGGTCTATATTCATTTCTATATGTTCAAAGAAACTGTGCTCAGCAACAAAGAAAAATGCAACAGCGACAACTGACATGACCTCATGATCAAATAGGTCTGGTTTTTAAACTCCTTCAAAAAAGCACTGGCTTGTTCCTAGTATTATCTACAATTTTTCATTCAAAATCTTTTACCTTACAAGGATCATTTATTCAAAAGCAGCAGTGACAATTTTTTTTTTAATGCCATGTTGAGTACCTTTTACATTCAGAATCAAGGCTGCCATTAGAAACTGGATCAACAATATCAATACACTGATGACTACATATTATAAGAAAGAAGTGTCTTTTTATGTCAGTATGTTGATCCCTTCAGGACAAGTATCTGTAACTTGATATTTCACAAAGGCCACTGTGGCAGCAATTTTGAGAGGTCATATAATTATCATTTTCAATTAGGACTGAGTACATACACTGATTAGTGTTGCAGTGAAATCCCTGGTCAACATGATCGTCCTTCGAAAAGTCATAATTACATATTCCAGATCACTGTGTCCATCAGGTGTGTACACTTGACTGGCAGCATTTCCATTTAGGACCAAACCGATCTCATGTCTTGAAGTGAAAATGCGATATCAATATGAGCATATACTCAGAAGAGGCAAAAATTAAAAATTCCAAGATGGTGACCATGGTTTCCATCTTGTTGGAGGTTTAATTAGCATCAATAAATACTGAACCAACAGTTACTATGTAAGTTGTTATTTTAGTCAAAATTCCATGTCATAAAATAATATATTCAGTAGAAGTAGCAATATTTTCAAGATGGCATGTGCAATTCCCATCAGCACCATTGTGACGTGTGATAAAAAGCATGTCTGATGCTCTACTAACTGAGGACCACATCTAAAAGTATTAATATATCACATTAACTGTGGCCATATTTGATGGTCGATTGGAATCAGCTGAACAAATTGGAAAGCTCTCCATGCTAGAATGTATTGTCAATTTCTATTGTAGATTTTTTGTTTTAATAAGCTGTTGAAATGTTTTTGTTTTTGGTAACAGTGGCCAAACTGGATGACAGTTGGCATCCACTCAACAAATCTCAAGGACCTTGATGTCAAAATGTTCCATATAAAACTTTGTGCAAAATGGTAAAGTTGATAAGCACTGTTCCATTTAAACATACATGCAAAGAGTTCACATTAAAATGATAAAAAAATTATATATTGCATCTATGGGTGAATATCCTACATTAAAAGTGGCTTCCTGAGCCCCATTTATGCTTCACTGGAATGGCCCTAAGTTATAAATAATGAATGTGAATGGACAACAGATGCATCATTTCGAAACATTTTAAAAGACCTTTATGCCAAGATAATGTGTCTTATTTAGTTTTCTATTTTAAGTAATAGTGACCATACTGGGTGACTGGCATTCAAAATTTAATAATCTCTGATGCCTAAATACTCTCTTTAAAATCATGCGCAAAATGGACAGCTGTCTTTTAAGATGAAGCCGTAAATGGTGAATGGACAACAAACTTTATACTTTCATGACCTGATACTTTCTGCTAAATTTGGTCAATTTCTCTTCAGTGGGTTTTGACGGGATTTTTTTTTTTAAATAAAATTTTTGAACAAACCTTAAAGATCTTCAGACCACAATGCTTTGTCAAATTTGGTCAAAGTCTGTTAAGCAATTAAAGTTTTTTAAAGGTTCTTCTATTTTTTGCAACAGTGGCCATACTGCATGACAGATCAGCATCCAATGAACAAATCTGAAAGTCCTTGATGTCACTGAAATAATGCACAAACTGATTACAGTTATGGTTGTCAATACCAACTGTAAATGGACAATGGATACATCATTTGAAAACATTTGAAAGATCTTCTTGCCTGTGCACTTTCTGCCAAATTTGATCAAATTCTGTTGCGCAGATTTGCAGAGATGTTCAAAAGTTTTTCCATTTTCAATAAGACTGGATATATTAGATAACAAATTGACAAACAGTTCAGTTTTGAAAGGGGTCAATGCTCCAGTGCTCTCTATATTAAAATGCAAATTGGTTGAGTGATTTTGAGAAGTACATATCAACTTGGAATGGATGATGGAAAAAGGATCATCAAATATCTTCTGAAGAAAGAAAAAACTTCAATAAAAGGTCAAATATTCAAAAACGTACCCATCTATATAGATGACAGCACGGTCACAGATTAAAAGTTTATCATCTAAAGAATCATTTAAGTCAGTAAAAATAAGTTATTAAAACACTTAGATTTTTTTAAAATGTTAAACAAAAATCGTTAATATTAAACTGAATCATACCAAAATGGTAAAAGGTAAATTCTATTAAATTAAACAGAATTTTTCATATTCTCACTTTTTACATTTGTTTCACATTTGTCCTTTTCCATTTGGCACTTTGCTATCTCTCCCCTTTCTTAGCCTGCAATGGTGACATTTTGTATGTCCTCTGTTGAAGAACTTTTTCTGTTCTCTTTCCTTGTTCATCTTCTAGAATATCTCAAAAATCATTGCAACATAATTATGTTTCAGTGTTACCATATTAATATATGCTGATTAACTGCATGATCAAATATTTCAATAATAATTTATAATGTACAGTATCATCAATTGCTAATTTTGACTGCTTTGCAAAGGGTTAATTGTCCAATCCAAAATTTGTACACATTCCATCCTACAGACATCTGTAAAAAAAAATCCATTTTTCATGAGTACTGAACAGGTACACAGCATAAAAATGTAGCTTTTATTTACAATGAACATTCCTCCACTACTCCTCCCCATAAGATATTCATTCAGCCTTGCCTAAGGGAGATAATGCAGTAGGGCTAACTGAACAACACTACATCAGTGGTTCCCAATGTGGGATTACTGAGCAGGGTACTAATGCTGAATAATGCTTGTTACGGGGGATGGTAAGGAGCACTGAGGATTTTTGCTGGCTTGAGAAAGTTTGGAAACCACTGCTCTACATTAACGATTGATTTTAGGAGAAAATTTCAGGAATTCTGTCAGATTTAATTCCAAGGAACAAGATTTTTTAATTACAAACTATGATTACATTCTTTTTTACATGATTTACTCTGCATCTGACCATTACAAATTGGTTAAGCAAAGCATTTCTTCAAAATGCATTATTTTGTCTTATAGACATCAATAAGATGACATAAATGTTTACAAAAATTTAATTGTGTGCATGCACATTTTATGTACATCAACTCACTAAACTGCAAATATTTCCATAATATAAATTCAATTTTCTGCAATTTTCTACCACATTTTTCGGCATCAGTAATTTTAATTTGTGACATTATTAAAGAAAAGAGAAATACAAATTTATTTTCCATTTTGGATCCCTTCTGACCATGTGACATAATGAATCATCAAACAAAAAGTTTTTTGAACTGCAGATCAAAGGCCCTATAATACAGTAACTTCCTAGAATTTGAGGTAAAATCATTTCAAAATTACGACATAATTTACAATGAAAAAGCAGTAGCATACAAAATATTAAGATTCCAAATTCATGCCATCTGTATGCTGACTGACAGATTTTGATCATAAAGTGTATTACATCTGAAAATATATCCACTTTCACACAGCCTGACAGATAAAAATGTAAAATATCCCTGCTTTGAATGCTTCTACAGTTCAAAACCTTAAGTCATTTCATAATCTTAAGAACATTTCCAGTGAGTATGTTGTGGTTGTGGGTTTTAACGCCATTTTTCAGCACATGATAGGCTATGAATGGTGGCCAGTATAAATGGTAGAGGAAGAACCCGGGAAAACACCGGGAAGAACCATCGACCCACGAGAAGCTACTGGTAAGCTTTCTCACATACCCACATTGGCCGAATCCTGGACTCGAACCCATGCAGATAGAGGTGAGATGGCAGTGATCCGTAATGGATAGCGCTTTAGACCACTCGGCCACTCCAGTGAGTATTAAGATCTTTCAATGAAAACATTAAAAAAAAGAGAAAGAAACAATTTGTACATTTTTATCATGAAATAACCTTTCCTTAGCCTATATCACAGAGATTATAATGAACACAAATAAACTTCCAGAAGGAATGCATGCACATACACACACACAAGAAATTTTCTAATAAGACAGAAAGTCTTTTCAAAACATTAACCAAATGTTCAACTATATCTATACTTCATTTTCTGGTCATCTTAGAATTGGAGAGATACCAGTTCTCCTCTGCTGGCCTTTTTCTGGATCTAAGCGCTCTCCTTGCTTGTTTTCCCACAAGTGTTTGACCTTCTACATTTAATTCCTTGGTACTGCTCTCCACAACTTTGTCTCTTCCAAATATGATACGAGTCCTATCACAAACCTTGGGACTTATAATAATTTGCTCCAAGCCTGGTGACAATTCCTGACTATACTCATTATTAAACCTCTCTCCTATTGAATCTATTTCTTCTTCAATTTTTGAGACACTCAATTTATTTTCACTTGCTGGAATAGTCACTTCATTACCTGCACATTTTTCAGAATCACTTGCACCTCCAACACTACCTTTAAATCTTTGCTCTTTATTTTCATTCATATTTTTTGAAGCCTCCTTACTTTCTGGCCATGTACTTGTATCAGCTGCCATGTCTGACTGGGTTGATGTTTTCAATTCCTGAGAAGCCAACTGGCTGCTCCAGAACTTTCGAGCCAGAATCCGGGACAGTACCAAGACAAACTGTTGCCTCTTCTCCTTGGCTCCTGGCTTCACCAGAGCTAGAAATAAAAAATAAATTTAGAATTAAATTCTAAATATCTATCTACAACACATACAAAGTGTATTGACCATTTTCTACTGTCTGCTTAGAAACTACAGAACTAATTTATAGCCCACTATACTGTGTGATACCCAGGTCTCAGAGGTGAAGTCAGGACTGAGATACACTTTACTAAGTAGGTGCTAAAATTTGATTTATGTCCCATGAAGTTACCACCTGCTGCATGTAGGAGGTCAGCACTACTTTACAACATTCAGTCTCATCTTACACCAGCACAAATGCTTAAATGCTTATTTTAATAGTTGACTATTTCACTAAGCAGGCATATTAGCATTGTAAGAACACAACCTAAGAAAACTATGTCCTGAACTTACTTCAAAATCAGACTACATGACATCAGAACTAAAGTTAAAACATTACCGGTAGGTAAAAAAAAGAAATGAGATGTTTTCTGGAAACTGCAATAAATTTTCTTTTTTACAGACAAGTAAAGAACTGCTCCAGTGATCTTTTTGGTTAGAGAATCCACCTCAGATGCAGAGGTCATATGTACAAACCCTGACCAAGTCACAGAAAAGACTTACAAAAATGGTACTAGCAGCTGCCTCGCTTGGTAATCAGCATTAAGAGTTAGTTTTAGGACTGGTCAGCCTATCATTATGACTCACTCGGTAGGGCAGGATGTTAAATGTCTGCGGCATGATGCCCCAGTGCTAGACACCATTATAAACTGCCACACTGCAGACATTGTCATGATATGACTAAAACTATTAAAGCTATGTTAAATTTCCGAAAACACATATAGCATTTTGGAAAGTAAGCAGGATCAACACATAATCCCATACTGTAGCATATTTCTGAAAACTGGATGCAGAACTGTGCTAGATGTAGAGGTGTTGCTGAGAATTGAAGAGATCTGCCAGTGCTGATTTGCATTCACGTTTAGCTGTAATTATTAACTGACTGCATGTTTTTGTGCCTGGATATTTGCATTATTTGATTTGGAGGAATGCTGTAGCTGGATAACTTTCCAGCAGTCAAGAGGCCAGCACTTGTCAACATTCTTTCCAAAAAAGAAGTAAATTAATTTATTCCTACAGGTTGACATTTAAACTATGCATGTTGGGGAGAGGTGTGAGCAATAGGTTTGGACCCCACAGCCATCTATCCATTGACCAATACTGGCACTCTTAATTTCATTGTAATGAGCCACTGTGACAGACCAGCTAGCCGTGTCCCGACAGACATAACTTTCTTTATTAAATAATAATAATAAAAATAATAATAATAAATTTGTTTGCTCTCAATGTAGTCAAAGCACTGTCATTTTAAATGATACATAATTATGAATTTTACAAAAAAGATTATAAATCTCATTCACATTGCATAATTTCTGAATGTGACATGTAATTCAAGATAATCTTTAGCTAGATTTATTTGTGCCAAGTATATACTTTTGAAAGACAGCCAGTGGGGTGCTATATAACAGGCAAAAAATGTTTCCTATTGCAATGGGTTTTATATATATATATATATATATATATATATATATATATATATATATATATATATATATATATATATATATATATATAATAGTTTGGGGGGAGTGCTAGGATTGGCAATGAAAAACACAACAGTTGCCTAATGGGTCTGCATCAGACTACAGTTAACTGTATGACATGATTTTGCATATCTGATCATGAGGGCTTAAATAAACACTGGCTAACTGAAAGATTAAATGGCCAGCAATTATATGAAACTACCTATAGCTTACCAGGAAAAACTTTCTCTGCGCCAGGCTTGAACCTCATCCGGACCTTAAACATCTCATTACTTCCTTCACACTTTCGCACTTCTATGTACTTCTTAATATTGGTCAACATTTCCTCCATCTTCTCTTTAAGTTTTATTGCAAAAATTTTTCTCTGCTCTGTATCTAGGGATGAAATGTCGATTGGAAATTTTCGTTGCTTATTTTTATTGTCACCAGACGCACCCAATATATTTGCACCATCTACATCACAGTCATCATTCATTGCCTCAGCTATTGCAGCCAACATCTGTAAGGAATCTCCGGGTGCACTTGCTTGCTGCATTGAAACAATCTTGGTAGACAGTTTCTGAAGGCGAGGAGATGATGCACTTGCTGCTTCTGTATTGTGAGATGGAGGAATAATCGGATATTCAGAAATCTGGGATTTGGCACTGCTTGCCCTTCCTTCTTCAATTCCTAATTCTAACACTTCTACCTCAGTGTCATTTGAAATCCTGCTGGATGAGCTGGTAATTTTGACAGGAGTGACATCTCTTTCAAATAATTCTGACGTATATGACTTGCTGAGACTAGATTCACTACAATATATGTTTTTGTCTTTATCAATACTGACCTCAGCACATTCTTGAGGCTCCATCACCTCACCATGTTCATTTTGCCCCCCACAAAGCCCTGAAACAGAACACGATTTATTTGATAAGTAGGATGCGCAAGATACATCAGAGATTTCACTTTCATTCAATTTTACCACAGCTTCCTCTTGTAAATTGGGATTAGTATGCAGGTGTTCTTTTGAACTATCCTGGATTCTGACACTTTCATCCCCTCCATGAACAGTGGAATTAATAGCAATATTTCTTTTCTGCAGAGATCCACTCCCTTCCAAAGATGTTTCTACTTCTCTTTTGTTTGATGCAGCAGAATCAGATTTTTCTACAGAGCATTTTTCTTTGTTACTCTTGTCAAAAATGAAAGACAGATTCCTCTGGCATCTAGGCTCCATTGGTGTACCTGGAGCTTTGGAAAAATTCATTCGAACCTTCAGTTTGGTAGGGCTTTTTGATTTCCTTTTAGAAGTGCTTGAATCAGTTTTTAAACTGTTTGGTGGTGGTGTTAGAGAAGGATTCTCAGCTGTATGTGCTCTTGTATGAGTCACTGTCTCCAAAGATGGTACAGACTGAAGCACTTGATCAGTGACACTAAACAGCTGCTCTGGTGACTGCATCTTTTCATTGTCAGACAAAGGTTTGTCCAAACCAAGCTCTGTAAAAGGACTAAAACTAGATGCTGTCTTTTGTGTGTTGGAGTTGAAGGTATCTTTATCTATGGCTATTATATTAAACCCAGCAGAGGTTGAACTAGAAAGACCCTTGGTCAGCATCTCCTCTTTCTGCTTGGAAATCTTTGGGGAGGCATCTTTCACAGTTGCTACTGAAGAATGCTTGGCCAATAAAGTTTCACCTGCTGTTGCTTGAACATGATATGAATTGTCCATATCTTCTATGCTTTTATTTCTGTTTTTGATTTGAGAAGTGTTTGTATCAGATACTTTGAACTTTTCCCAACAGTCAACTAATGTGTTACTTACAAAAGATCCCTCACTTTCACCAAATGGACAAATTTCTTTCCTTGTTTCAACTCTCGTGTCCACATTGATATGATCCTTCTGTACAGATGGTTCTGAAGGTTCTGTTCCATAAGTTTCAACATTCTGGCAATGTTTAGACTCGTTAGACTTTGCTGTTTTACTGGTTCCAAAAGTCTTTGCTGTCTTGCTGACTTTACTTGATTTTTCTTTCTGCAAGGACTTTAGAAAAGAGTCCATGTCCTTCACTATGTACATCCCTGGAGCAATGCTGCCTGGAGGTACCTTGCCCACTGAAGCCATGCTGTATTCTTTCTGTGATTTACTTTCTTCTACTTTTGAAACTTCTGCATTATTCTGAGTTGGGTTTTCTTGTTTATCTTCAAGATTTGCACTTGTTGATGATTTCTGCTGATTATCTGACATGACAAAAGGAGCTGCAAAATTTCCAACTGTTGAAGAATTCTTTGTATTTGGAAAAACTGTGTTTGAAGATTTTGCACTAACCAAGTGGGATGTCTGAGTTTTTTCCTGTAACATACTTGGCAAATCTTTTTCCATAACAGAACTTGATACTGCAGCAACTTTCATTTTGCTAATCAAGTCCTCATTGTTACAAGAGTCAGAATTAGTTTTGTTTCTTGCATCCCCAGTTGGGACAACTTTGGATTTCTCAGCATTTTTAACCCCACCTTTACAATTCCTAGGCTTGGTAACAGCGCAACGTTTATATAAGAATGTATCCAAATCTTCTACTATAAATTTGCCTTGTGGAATCATTGCTGTTTCAGGGGCTGATTTCATATTCTCCTTAATATGTGATACTGCCCGAGGTTTTCCTCTCTTATCCATCATAGCAATTTTAACATACACTGCTTTGCCATCATCCGACTTGCTCAGTGCCTGTCCTGAGCCAGAGGTCTCCATTATAGCTGGACTGTTATTGCTGTAGATTCCATTTTTCTTCTTTCTCCCAGTCCTTTGTGATCTTGTACATGTATCAGTGTGTATCGGTTGTAAATTTGTGGTCTCAAACAAAGTTAATTTCTCATTAAATCTGCAGATCTCTAAAGATTCTTCATCTAATGTAAAGACTGTATCATCTATTGTCGTGTCTTCTGTTATAAGTGTAAGCATCTCCTTATACTTGAACTGTCCACAGGAGATTGCTCGAGTGACAACGTCTAGCTCCTTCATGCCTGTAAGGCAGCACATGCATCGTACAGACACAATGTCTACCCAAAGCGTCCGCTGAACTTCAATGCCATGTAACTGGAAATAATACTCAATCTCAGAAGGAGCACGAATTGGACGTACCTGTAGATGCAGCAATCGTTTTTGCATAGTTGTCAAGCTGAATATCTTTTTAAACACAATTTCTTTAAGAGAGATGTAATCATTGCTTTTCAGTTTGAACGCATTAAGCTCAATATTTAGTCCTATGATATTAATAAAGCCAACTGAAGATTGGAATTTGGTACTTGGCTTTGTATAATGCTCATTAAATAGAGGAGCTTCTACATCGTTCCTCAACAGCAATTCAAGCCGTTCTCCATTGCTTGGATCTGTGATTTTCAAACCACAATTAGTGCATCTCACCTGGGATCCATCGGTCTTTTTGTAATAAGGACCTTCTGCAATGGCCTTTATCATAGGATCCTTATCTTCATTGTAAAGTTTGACAAAAATGCTATGAAAACATTTCAATTCCATCATGCCTCTCAGCTGCCACTGTCTACATATTTTACTCCGTTGAAGGAGAAGGTCAAACTCATTGGCATCCAGTTCAAGGACATCTAGTTCTCGAGCATTTAAAACTGCTTCTTCAAATAATTTCTTGACAATAGGGCCAACCTTGTGTATGACCTCTGCCAATCCAAGGTACCATTTTTCTTGTTTGCGAAATCCACAGAATTCCCATTTGCCAACTTTAATGGTCCCAACATCTGGAAGGCGAAACATCTGCCCATCTCGAATGAAGATCTGTTCCATTGGCACCTCTTCTCCTTTTTCTTCTGAATCACACTGGCAATGGTCAGCTTCAGAAAGAGCATATACAGTTTCTTCCAAAGTTACTTGTGATGCATTTTTCATTTCACCTTGTGATTCTTTTATACGGTTTGTATCTGAGTACTTTGTGCTGATAGGGTCAACCATGAGTGTTGGAGTCTCAGTCACCTGTTCTGTGTTATAATTATTTCCCTGAGTCCCTGACTGGAAGGTCATGAGAGGTGTATACTGATTGCTTCCAATTGGCACACTGAACATAGGATTTGCACTCTGGCTGCCTGATGCATTTGCTGACTGGCTGTCCAGCAAGAAAACTGTTTGGTTATCCATGAAAAGTGTACCTTTATCTTTAACTGTTATACTGGACACGGGGTAAACAAACTGGTTTCCACTTAGACATGCAACTGGAGTTGACTGGGCAGTTGACAATGTCATTGTTCCAAGTTCCATTGAGGAACAAGATGCCTGATGGGATGTCACCACTGTAGGTAGTGTCACAGTCTGACTACTTCTACTCACATTTAAAGTTGGGACAAATCGTGTACTGTCAGAATCACATGTAGTCACATGCTGAGTGCTCACTCCTGAGGAGGCATAGCAGTCAAGGCTTACACCAGAGTCCATCTTCACTGGAGAAAATAACTGATCTTCATAATTTTTCTTGGGTGTTGACTGAAGACTACTGTATGTTACCTCCATGGAATTCAATAAATCACCAAAATCATCTTCTAAAGTGTCCAGAAGATGGCTGGGATCAGTGACGCTGACCACATTTCTGGGATCTTCGCTATTTAATGTGCTTTTTAGAGCACCACTTGTTACTGGAAGTTGCTGATTCGTCCCATTCACAGGCATGCCCTTGTGTTGCTTCTCGATTTCAGAATGGACATTTGACCCCAACATATGTGACTCATTTGAAAGACCACTGACCAAGGTCCTGAAATCTTGCAATTGTGAGTCAAACAAAATATTCTTCATCTGTGGAGAGACCCCGGCATCCTGTAATGTGGGAGATGCCTGGATTTGCTTTGGAGAAATTGTATCCGACATCAATGACTGGGACGATGTTTGTAACCGAGACTGTAGTCCTGTTTGGCCAGCAAGCTGATAATGTACTTCAGAATCCATGTTAACCTGAGATTTGGAATATTACTACTGAATTCTACAGGAATCTGATTAACATTACTTACTACAATTTGCAGAAGTTGTACCCAGGTGCCTTTCAAGGACAAATGCTTGCTAACTTAAGGCATATTCTCCTGCTTCAGCAAACCTCTATGTTCTCTTTAACATTATATTTGGAAAATGTATAATTACGTATTTGATCACCTTAAAGAGTACACTTCTATCCAATGAAAGTAGTCTCACAATCACAAGGCAATGTGACCTAAATCTGGTTCATAGTGCATCTCAAGGCAATGTGACCTATATCTGGATCACAGTGCAATGTAATATTCAACAGCCTCAGAAAGTTCCCTTTGAAAAAACATCTATATTCACTTCAACTTAAATTTCAGATGCAATAATCCATTATGCTGATCACAAATATATCCAAAGTATAGCTTTGACCTCACATAGCTTAATAGTCTGAAATGGATAGAAAACAAAAATGTTAGTTTGATTAAATTCAACATAATGACAAGTAAAACATACATGGCATATCCATGCACTTCCAATGTGTCTCTGGCAAATACTAGTACTGTACATGTACTTAAAAAAAATTTAAAAAATTCATTGCTACTAACATTTAGGTTGTTTATCTTTTGTTATGTATATTTAATTTAAGTGTTTGTTAGGTTTTTAAAAAAAACTGTATTCCATTATATGCTATTGTAATGTAATATTGTTTACTGGATTTGATATTGTCCAGAATAGAGTTCAGTTCTGTTTAACCTGAT
The DNA here is from genome assembly GCA_028554795.2 of Sinohyriopsis cumingii. Lineage (NCBI taxonomy): Eukaryota > Metazoa > Mollusca > Bivalvia > Unionida > Unionidae > Sinohyriopsis > Sinohyriopsis cumingii. Next base: position 979,637 of record CM068830.1, read on the forward strand.
TTTAAAAAAATAAAATATTTTCAATGTAAACAATTAATAATAGAAACATTATATCTAGTTGCTGACCTTGTTCCAAAATCAGTGAGTTTTATTAAACAACTTATAAAAAATAATTTACTATCCTTCTCAGAATAAGAACCATAAAGTTGAGTCAATTTCATACCCGATATTTTTTTATGTAACAAACGTTCTATTTTTTCCAAAAGGATGAACTCTTGACCCCTATCCTGGAATCTGTTTTGCATTTTAGTTAGTCTTATAACTACTGTTGCTGTTATAGGGTTTAACGCCATTTTCAGCACACGTATAAGGCTATACATGGTGGCCAGTATTAATGGTGGAGGAAGAACCCAGTAAAAACCTGGAAAGAACCACCGACCCACGAGAAGCTACTGGCATGCTTTCTCACATATTCACATTGGCCTAGCCCGAGACTCGAACCCACACAGACAGAGGGGAGATGGCAGTGATCCGTGATGGAGAGCGCTTTAGACCACTCAGCCACTCAGGGCCCCAGTCTTATAACTGATGTTATGATAAGAATTCTATCAGTTGTGCCTTAGCACTAGAGATGTCAAGTTGTTTCTGTTGTGACTAGTTTGGGCTGAGTTTTTAGTTTATTCAATTATTAAAGTTCAAGTGATTATTTTCCATGGAAATAAATAAGTGCTCTGATAATTCTTGGAAAAGACATTTATTGGATTTTATATGGAATTCAAAAACTGGAATAATATTTTCTGTGATTCAACAAGAGACTGTTGACACATCAGTACAATGCTACTATTAGATATCATTGGATTACAATTTGGATTTTCATTGAGATTTGAACTGTGATTCACTTAAGACTTTTCACTGATAGGACTTGTGTTTTAATTCTTGGATTATTTTTGGATTCAATTTATAAAACTCAGTTCTTTCTTTCCAATTTTTCACTTCTGTAGTCAAGGGAAATAAATTATTTGTAAAATTTACAAAGCTTGTTGTCTTAACTCTTTTCTGTTATTTTTTTAAGAGCACAGACTCGTAACACTTTAATGTGTAAAACTACAGCTACCTTCCTTAACTTTTGACTTTTGTTCTGTAAGGTACCAATTTTCATCAATTTCAAAGTTGTTTCAAACCATGACTTTAAAGACCATACAAAAAATGAGCCACAAAGGATGCAGAATACTCCTGCCAATCCATCATTTCTAACATATATATTCTTATAAATGACAAAGCTCAGCTATTATATGCTTGGATTATTATCCGTAAAATGTGTTTGAAAATGTTTTTGATATGAAAGAATGACAAAGCATGATATATTATATAAATGCTTGAACAAGCAGCAGTTGGTTGCCGTCAATTGATATATGTTGAAATCAATAATTCAGTACATCAGCAGGAAGAAAAAATAAAGATAATAAAACATTCACATACCAGTAGAAATGAAATGTAGAAAAAGTAAATGATCCATGAATTTTAGATTTAATGGTTATTTGCACTGACCATTTGTTCAATATTTGCATTCATTCAAATGAAATTGCTGTCAAAAGTACTTTTATAAAAAGGATGCACTGACTATACAATTCTCGATTAAGAATTACCATCATAACCTACAAAATGCATAAATATGCAAGCGTGCATACTTCCAAATTACTGTGAGCAAATTTTCCTTCTAAAATTGTTATCTTGCTTGACATTTATCTGTCTACCTGACTTTTGTCATTCTTTTGCAAAGATGTTTACTTGGAATTGTTTTCAAGGCCTAACTTTGTTTAACAAGTTTAGTATTTTCTGGAAGAAAACTTTTTGATGCTATTTTGGAATTTGTAAACAAAGTCTTCATTCCTGTTAATATGTCTTTGGGAATCTATGACCAGAGTTCATAGTTGTGTCCAGGCATATTTTGACAGGAATTATTTATTTAAATTATTCTTGGAATTACAAAGTGCTCATTGACATTTTTGGACTAAAACACTACTTTCGGATTATTGCAAACTCTTTCAACATATTATGGGCTATAACACTGCACTACATGAACACATTTAAGAAATCTTATTATTTAATACTAGCACTGCATAATTTTATTGTAGAAGCATGAGTAAAATAGAGTTTCTATTCTTCTAACAGAACATTCTTCTATTGGCTTGTCCACTTAAGTTCATTTAACATGTTTTCAGCCTCTTTTTTTGTCTGCCATAATATTACATTGCACACTTCTTTGAAAACAAACAGATTGTAAGTAAATATGGTGTGCACTGAATAATGTATCATAGAACATCCAAATATGGTATAGCAAGCCTTATTTAGAAAGTGTATTACTATAAGAATCTCATGTTATGGTGGTCAAAATCCAGATCATGTAAACATACCAGAGGTATCACTAGGATTTTAAAACTAGGGAGTCCAGGACTCCAATTTTGGTAAAAATAGGAGTCCCACCAGTAAAGTTGCAGTCCCCTCACTATAAACTATGCAAATTAGAAGAACTATTGGTTGTCACAGAGTTTAATTTCTACATTCTTTATAACACAGACATAGCTCTTGTCTGTCCATCAGAGCGTGAATTTTGTCAATCCAAAGAATGTCTTATTCCAAGCACTAAGCTAAGCATCACACATTTTCTTACACTTAGCTACTGTCCCACAGGCATGGCAAATTCAGAGATAACCTTGACCTTAGCATCTATTCATTGGTTTAACTTGTCCATGTCCTATGATATGTCCGAGAAAAGATACACTAATACGGCAGAACTCACTTTTAGATAAATTGTCAAACATGCATCTGTGAGTCTGTCAAATAATTTCCGAATTTTTGCTAAATGTTCTTTCCAGGTGCCGTTGTACATGATGACATCATCGATGTAAGCATCACAATTTTCTAGACCAGAGGTAATCATATTCATGAGATGTTGAAATATATTTGGCAACCCTTCCATCCCAAATGGCATTACTTTATATTGGTAAAGTTGAAATTCATATCTTTCTTGCTCTTGCAAATGTGAACATTTCTGGTCCAGATCTTTCATGATTTTTGAATTTTGAAGATTTGTCATTCCAATATCAGTAGAATCTGATGATATTCCTTCACTTAAATCTTCAGTAAGTGGGACAGATATAACTAAATTAATTGCATGCTTAACCTGGCTATCTCTTTCAATGTACTGGTACTCCTATAATTTATTTAGATCTCAGGAGCACTAATATTATCATTCATTTCTTCTAAACTGAAGAAAAATTTGAAGAATGACCCAATTATTACCAAACTCAACCTTGTCGACCTTTCACCTTTGACTTGAACTACTGAATGCCAAATTCAATCATAATAGACTGGAAAGTTCCAGACCTAAAATTTTATCCTTGACCCAATTGGATAGATTTGGAAAGGCCAAACTGAGTAAAAGCCTTCATCAAAGTTTTAATATTTCTCAGAGGAATTGCCTCTGGAAACCTTATTAATGCACACATAATGGTCAACAGGTATTGGTTACCTGACTTGGTCTTAGGTGTGTGTGTATGTGTGTGATTTGGATTTTTAACATAGCTTTAACAATTTTTCAGTCATATTGCTATGATGTCTGCAGTGTGACAGTTTATAGTGATGTCTAGCACTGGCACATCATGCAGCAGACATGTAGCATGATGTCCCACCCAGTCAAATTATCCTGACACCAGGCCAACCAGTCCTAACACTAACTTCTTAATGCTGAGCGCCAAGCAAGGCAGCTGTTAGTGCCATTTTTGTAAGTCTTTGGTATTACTCGGCCGGGGATCGACCCCATGACCTCCCCCATCCAAGATGGATGCTCTAACCACCAGGCCACTGGAGCAGTTTAGCTGCTTGTGTGATCGAACACAAATTTCAGAGCATGTTCTTGTATTTTTGTTCAGTCTTATCAGTAACAGAAATGCCAGTCTAACAGAAAGAAATTGAAGTTGGAAAGGATAAATAAAAAATAGATAGTTTCACAACTCCAGTTAGCTTCTGACAAATAAATTTTAATACGGCTGCATAGTCCTATAATGTAAGGCTACTTCCGACTGATGGAGTCATGTGACCATAATGGTGAAAATAAAGGTTAATTCGCTGGATTAAGTTCATGTGTTGGTCGTCTGAGTTGTATGCATTGGTATGTTACTGTCTTTTGAATGGATATGTATAGCCTTTTCGATCTTCTTGTGAATATGAAGCAATAAAAGACAAATGACAAAAGTCGAATCAAGTGGATAGTTGCACTCCTAGTGTTAATTTAAAGTACTGATAAGGTGATTTTGTGTTGTCAGATATTTCATGGTACTTTATTGATAAAACGTCAGACTCCTATGGTTTAGTACATTTTATTGTAGCGAATAATGAGCAAAAACCACAAAAAGGATTATATTTAATTTCGCAAGCTTTGGTCATCACAGATATACCATTTTTATGAACTAAGATGAAATCTGGAGTTTGGCCTATTATGCTCCTCTGGGGGTTAATAAAGTCCTACAATGTAAGAAACAGCATGTTCCGATGCCAGTTGACTCTGGAACGAGTAGTCAAAGTTTGAGGAATATATCACACACTTGGCAGCCCATATCAACACTCTTCCACTAACTATGTAATTAATATACTTAATGTTTTTATCCTGGTGGAATCAAAATCTGACACTAGTGAATGGACGAATTTCCATGTTCTGTTGATATACATATGAATTTGTTGAAATGCGATGGTAGTCGAGGTATGCCGAAGTATGTTCAAGTAGCTTCATGTGGGTAAATGTATTTCTTGAACGAAACCAAGCATTGCTTACTTTACTTACTCTGATGTCTTTTCTCTAATAAATTCAAATTCTCACAAAAGAAATGGACCTGTTTTCAAGTTTTGTTGGCCTACATTTCAATTGGCTGGATATGCGATGAAAGCCAGGAATGCCAAAATCAGGTTAAGCTGAAATACTACTTTTTAACAAAACGAATAAAAATATAGTATGCCTATTGGAACTGTAAGCAACAGTTCGTTTTGTTCAAGAAACGTATCCCAACATGTACCTACTTGAACTTACTTCGGTATGTCTCGAATACTGCCGCACTGCAATAAATTCAAATGTATGTCAACAGAACGTGAAAATGCGTCCATTTGTTAGTATCATATTTTCATTCATGTTGTAAAGCACTTAGAGCTTCTAAACATTAGGCGCTATGCAAAGTCCTCATTATTATTATTATTATTATTCCGCCAGGATAAAGACAGCACAGTAAGTATATTAATTACACATAAATTAATGGAATTGTGTCGATATAGGCTGCCAAGTGTGTGAGATGTTCCTGAAACTTTGATTACTCATTCCGATGTCACCGACATCGGAACACGCTATACAAGGCCGTTATTTGGATAGTAAGACATAGCACCTAAACAAAATCAACATGTGCTGTCTTACATGTAGGACTATAACGAGCACCTGTGGTCCCCACGTAATCGTTCTTGTTGCCGATTTCACATTTAACACGAGGAAAAATATTGTTAAAGGCCCTGCTTTTATGTCTTCTACTGCCAAGGAGCAAGTTCATGTTGGTAGTGGATGATTTAAAAAAAAGAAGGAATAATTGGTCTCCAACCAGTAGGGGATAATAGTATTCTGCATGTTACTATAAATGCAAAGAAAATTACCTTTTTTTGCAAATTGTCAGGTCTAGTGAGCAAGTCAGTAGAACCTTAAGGTTTATTGTGTTAATTGCATTTGTTATTATCACTCATAGTTTGTAAATTGTGCATCAATGCATTAGAGTTTCCAGTAATGAAAGAAATATAACAAACATTGGCGCCATCTTATAACGTCACTTCCGACAAAGAGTAGGCTATGGCTGATATGGGAATTTGACCGAAACGGAGTTTCATTCCTGCTTAACGTAAAAAATGTAGTTCACTGTTTTCATTTTGCTAGTTAATCAATTATGGACACGCCACTAAGAACATAATTAAGTAAATTTACAAAAGTAATGATTGTCAATTTTAAAAAGAACGATTTATTTTGTGAAAGTCCGATTGCCGCCATTTCTGAAATAAATTCAAATTAATAATTTGCTAATTTTGGCACCGTATGTTAATTAGCTCCGCAAATAAAAATTGTATTGGGATAAATAAATAAATACATAATATCAGTTTTGATATTTTGTTAACCTTTCAACTGGTAAACGTGCGTGTACATCAAACATCACGATTCCTAGACCAACAAGTTGTTCTCCACCTTTTTTCTCACGTTTGACTGAAGCCGCCAGTAAAAAAAAAAAAAAAAAATAGAAGAAAAAAAAAAGTGGAGAACAACTTGTTGGTCTACACGATTCCAAGTACGATCTACCGAACTTGCTGACGAAACTATAAAAAGTACCGAATGGACATCATGCATAAATACGGTATCACGGTACCAATTGTTTTTCCATATACCTCAATGCTAATGTTTTGTGAAATAAGTATACTTTTTATCCTAGCTCAGCACGCATGTCACACACTGTCATAGAGAACAATGTTATATTGTCCATTTTACAAGGACAAAACCTGGTACTCCATTGCATTTAAGAGAGATAATTATGCTGGAGATAGACAGGAGTAAGAGTTATCTAGTCACAACAGACATAATTTCAGCTATATATATATATATATATATATATATATATATATATATATATATATATATATATATATATATATATATATATATATATAGTTCTTTCTGCTATTTTTCCAGTTGCTTTAGCGGTTTGCTCCAACGTAGGAAGAAGACACAACAGACATAATTTCAGCTATATATATATATATATATATATATATATATATATATATATATATATATATATATATATATATATATATATAGTTCTTTCTGCTATTTTTCCAGTTGCTTTAGCGGTTTGCTCCAACGTAGGAAGAAGACCTTTGGTAGCCTCTGTAACTCCTTCGGTAGCCCTCGTAACCGGTTTAAATAATTGTCCTGCACCCTCTGCAAATTCCACCTGAGACTCCTGACGCGCTTGTAGTTGCTGTTTGACAGCATCACGAACAGGGATATATTTTTTATTGCCTCTAATTGCTCTCGAGCTAATCTAGCTGGGTAAGATTCGATTAGATATATTACTGATTTAATTGCACTCACACATTACATCAGCAGTGGAGGTGCGACCTCATTGAAACGCCCGGTGGGTAAACGCGCACGCATACTTTTTAAAAAACACTAACGACAACAATAAAGTAACCTAAAATAAAATAAAACAATTAGAGAAACTCTCGGTTAGTTAGAGGCTTTGGTTTGGCGTTATTTACCTTGTATTTTCATTTTCGTAGGAAGCCTTACTTTTCCAAAAATGACGCTCCAGCAAAAAGTCTGTTCACCTCCTCTGCTGCTGAGGGTATGAATTTAACCATCTTTCCATAAAAGAAAACTTTCTAATGGAAACATTCCAATTGTTTCGCGCTTTTGTGTTAAGCTGTGATTGGTTCATTATGAAAGAGTTGTACTTATATATATATATATATATATATATATATATATATATATATATATATATATATATATATATATATATATATATATATATATATATATAAAGATTCTGCGAGAACTTCCAGGTGAAATAGCTGCTGCTCAACCAATGCGAGAAATACTTGAAGGTATTGACCAAGCTAGAGTTGAAATATGTGATATAAAAGATCATATACCAGAATCAGAACCGGAAACATAACCAGAACAAGCAAGGGCCAAAATTGATGTAAATGATGAATTTACCGAAAATAGTATTACCTTCATAAAAGAAACTAAAAACAGATAAATGATCTGAGTTTGCCGTGCAAAGTTTTGATCGAAGGGAAAGGGTTTTGAAACCCGAATATATTAATGATGTTGTAAGTCGTGATAACTGGTACAAATGGATATTTCGTTTACACTACTTAGTTGATACGATATATCTTGCATTTTTCCATGAAATAGATAACTATCTTGCACGGTTACAACAACCACAGCCAGCATTACAACTAACTAAACAAAAATTCCGGAAAAGGTCTTGTCACTGGCAGTGCAAAACCCTGATAACCTCTGTCACAGCAACGTTCTTTCTGACTTAGCTAAGAAATTTGATTGGAGGGAAATCGAAACGTGCTGGAAATAATTTCCCAGAAATTATTAGTGAAGCAGCTGATATATGTCGAATATTATTTACAGGCGGTATCATGGACATCGATGTTTATCGGTCTCTTATCAATGAAATTGTTGATGATTATCACAGTGATTAAATAAATAAATAATAAATTAGATGATCGTACATAATACTCAACCTGGACCTATTATGGTCAGGGTGATAATTCGCGATTACCTATTTATAAAGCAACTTACGGTGATGGGCTCGGCAATGTTGTTCAGGGTCTATTTCGAAGGATAGCCCCAAAAGCAATACCAATTGCAAAACAACTAGGAATGAAATCTATTGATTTTGTTCGTGAAAAAATTATCAGCGCTGTTGGTGATGTCGCTGGTAAAGCATTCTCAGCAATCAAGGATAGACTAGCACGATTAATACGACGAAAACCACAATCATTAAAGTTACCCAGCACCGAAGTTATGCCTACAAATGTCAGTAAAATAATAAATCAAGCCGCAAATAAAAAATTAGAAGAGCTGGCTGGTGTGCCACTTGCGGAAAAAGAAAAAGAAAAGAATATAACTGCAAGTCTGATAGCAGGAATTGGTCTTCGTGTTAGACGATAACAATTATAATAAAATGTTCAAACATGTATCTGATCCACCATTTGACATGGACACACATATTCTCAAAGATGAGTCTGTGCGTGATTATCGGTATTATTCTTATGATGCACGCGTACCTAACGCACGTGAAAGAATCGAATTACAAGTTCAGGATACAAGTATATATTTTTTGCCCGCTGAGGCATTTATCGAGGTCGAATGTAGACTTTTAAAAGTAGATTATGATGCTTACAGAATTGGTGATCGTGTTGGTTTTGTTCACAATGGCATTATGGCGTTATTTAACGGCGCTATATACATGCCACAACAATACTTGGCCTTGCAAGATGCAGTGACGATTATAAGAGATCGTCCGGTCCAACAATGCTGTTTTAAAATGATGCAACTGATCATCCAGAAAACAAAAACGTGACACTAAATACAGCTGGGACTGAAGTTACATCAATGAATGAAAATTTCAACTTAGGATTTGCCTAAGGTCGATTAGTGTCGAACGCTGATGAAGAGTTTTCATGTGCAATTCCACGGTCTCATATTTTTCAAGTTTGCAGAAATGTTAGAAAGGATATACTTGGCGCTAAACACACCGTGGAACTTGTTAGGAAAGCCACTGACAATGATGCAATATGGCGTGATGCTGCCGTTAGTGTTGGTAAAGTACCACTAACAAAACTGTCGCTGTGGATGCCAGTAATGACTCCATCGCTTCCTGAAGAACAAAAATTACTTTCTTTTATGAACTCTTTATTATCATGGTTGACAATGACCACAAATAGTATTAAAAGTAGTGCTGCTGGGTTATTCAAATGGCAGATAGCATCACACTAGGGAGTAGCGGCACCGCGACATATATTCATCGCATATCAAGAAAATGCCAGAGTAGATTCGCAGGAAAGAAATCCAATAGTTTTTTACTCACTTGGAGTTTCTAAAGTTGCTTTGAGGATAAACGGACATCAACAACCTTCTGTAGAAGTGTTGTTAAATTTTGAACACAATCATGTTGCACGTGTATATCATCGATTGATGACATTTATGGGGAGTGATTGAAATGTTGACACTGATTTGCAGATATCTCAGCGGGATTTCACAACACTGTATCCGATCTATTACTTTTCGTTCTAACATTTAGATTTATTCAGGCAATTTGTCGTTGATATACGCTTCCAAGCTCGTGTAGCTCGACTACCCGCTGGTGACTATTGAACACTCTCGCTGTTATACTAAGTCATAAATCAATGTTATTTGAAGGTGTTGTCGGAAGAATGAGAGTTATTGATGCTCCATTAGAAAACATGTTATTAAATCGCTCATGATATTATAAATGTCATGTCATCATGTTACTGACTCCTCTGACTCCTAGTCAGATTAAAAAGCTTCAATCAAATTCAGCAAAGAACTTTCCAAGTGCAATTCCAGTGAAAGTAATAGCTCTTGCACACTTACGAGTATATCATATTTGGCCAAATAGCAGATCAAAATCAATCGGTGGATTACAGGCAAATAATTCTCTTGCATTTAGGCATATAAATCTGGACGATGGAACTGCATATTGGCAAGTGGTTGGGATACCAACAGTCAATTATTAAATTGAACAAATCAATGATGAATTTCAGCGCAGAATAAAATCTATAACAAAAAGAGATGAAAAAATAGCAATCACAGTCCACGAACCGGCGTTATCAGCTGCGATAGAAATAAATTCTACAGATTACATCGTTGATATTTATTCTTCATCGATCAGAAACTTGTTAGGATGGCCTGATATTCCACCTAAATATCAAGGGCCGCCAGAACCAAAACAAGATGATTTTCTACTAATGAATTTTGTATTATTATAAAGGAAAAAGAATATCGAAGAAATTATCAGTGGAGAAAAGGTTCCTATTTTAGGCATCCTGACGGCGAAAGGATTCCTAAATTAACAGAACAATTATATACCCATGAAAAATTTCTCAAATCATTTTCCGATCCCATTAACTCCGTGTTTAGACAATCAATTAGCCAACTAAAAAATTACTTTCCATCGTTAAACAACACAACAATGATGACATAAAAGAGTATATCATTGAAACGATACAACATCTGAATCAGGTTATATCAGATTTTGGGTATATGAATAAAACTATCATTTGGAATATGTATCGCCCCGGTGATAAATTACCATGCAAAACCCCGTAGAACAACCTTTAAACAGTTGTTTCTAAGATTTTACGAGATCAGGGAAGAACAATTACCAAATTTTATATTATCAGAATTTGAAACTGGTGAACTAAAATAATCAGTTAGAGATCTGATCGATGAATACTTTCTTAAAATCGTTGAGTCATGGAGAAAAATAGCCCCACCAGCAGCTATTCACAGATATCTATTCTCAGACATAAAAATGATTCGTACGGTGGCGGTAGGCAAATTTCACCGGGACTTGTAAATATAACTTCAACGATAGCGGTTAATCTTATATGTGATGCAGTCGATTGTAGTTATCAAACGTCGCTTGAAAAATGAAATCAAGCTCAGCAAGGATATATTTTATATATTTTATTCTTCAAGTCCATCCCAGAGTGTTGATGTGCAAGAACCGATCAATCCGGTCTATCTACGATGTCATAATCCGCTATTATCAAGGATACATTTCAAAATAACTGATCAATCAGGACTCTTGCTTGAGTTAAGAAATAAAAATCTGAGTATAAATTTATATGTAATATGATAACGATTTATTATCGTGTAGAGTGTTTTACAAAATAATCATTTAATCAAGAGATATTATGTAATTTAACAAAATGTGAGTGTTTTTATGCACGAGAAAGACGTACTTAAAAATGCCATCACAACAACATCGACACAGACCCAAATGTCAAGGCAGAACAATTCAGTGTTAATATAATTATTGATGAATAGGGTAATGAAATTTTTTTTTGCTAACGCAGGAACAATTAAATGAACTCCAGCGAGAACATATTATTATGATTACGAGTGATAGAGATCAGATTCAGAATTATGCACTGAAGTTGATGCTACCATCCAAGGTGTAGAGAGGTGCATTTCTGATGTGAAATCATGGATGACTTGTAACAAGCTGCAGATAAATGATGATAAAACTGAAGCCATTCTGATCACAACACAAAGACTTTCTCATTCACATCCTTTACCTAAAACAATAAATATCAGCAACGCCAACATTAAATTCACACAATCAGTACGAAATCTAGGTGTTACTCTGGACAGTACTCTCACATTGCACCAACATGTCATGAACATATGCAAGGCTGCATATCTTGAGCTGAGACGCATCATCTCAATTCACAAATATCTTTCAGTTGATGCCACTAAAACACTTGTGTATTCATTAGTACTTTCAAGACTGGACTATTGTAACTCAGTTCTGTCTGGTTCATCTCAATATCTGTTCCAGAAACTTCAAAAGTTCAAAACACAGCTGCTTGGATCATACTTAGAGTACCACGATCAGAGCACACCTCCCCGCTGCTCTGTACCCTTCACTGGCTATCCATTCGATCCAGAATCAAACACAAAATTTGTCCTCTGTGCTACGTTTCACTGTCGGACTCTAGTCCAACATACCTATCCGACCTCACCCATGTGTAGACACCAGCAAGATACTTACGCTCCTCTTCTGACAATCGTATACTCATTATTTCCACTATGAAAACAAAGTCATTTGGACAGCGTTCGTTTTCATACCAGGGCCCAGAAACGTGGAATGAATTGCCCACTGAACTTAGACACAAAGGCACAGTGATCCCATTCAAGAATGCTCTCAAAACTCACATATTTCGACTGCAAGAACAAACTTAAAGACCTAATAATGTTTCCTACCTGAAATATTCCCAGCATGTTTTTTATTTTTTTAAATGTTTTTCTAATTTCATGTTGTTTGTTTTCGTAATAATATTATTATGTTTCTTATCTTATAGGTGTTGTCTAAAGTTGTACAGCGCTTAGAGCTTCTAAAGATTAGGCTCTATACAAAGTCCTCATTATTATTATTATTGTTATTATTATTGAATTTAATCGGCTTAAAAAATATTGTCTAATTCTGAATAAATTTCTCATCATATTAAAAACAGAAGAACCAAAAAATATTAATCCATGACAAAAGCGTATCTTATAAGTATATTATAACATAATTATTTTTTAAACTGATTTTTCGTTAACTTCATGGGTCAAGCCTCATGCAATTCTTGAAATGATTTTCGGATTTATCGATAAAAATCACCTTTTCTGCTAAAAGAAAAAACCATCTAAAGTCAGACACAATTCAGTATAAAAAAACAACATTACTATGGACTTTGTTTTGTGAATATTAATCGATAATCCTATAATCATTTAGAGAACTGCGTGGGGTTTGACCATGCGAAAATCTGGAATTTAACTGAATTTTGTACTGAACAATCAAATAAAATCAGTAAAAAAACCTGACGAATTTTGACTAAGTTTCACTATAATCTCGCATTTTTATAAGAAAGTCAAGAATAACAAATTTATTCTGAATCAGAATTTAAAAAAATAATCTGAATAAAAATTGACTTTCACTTTGACAATCACTAGCCACAACAGACACCATAGCATTCATCACTACAGTTACTGAAAGTACTTTCATTCTCTGACATAATTTTTCTTAATTGTCTCATACATGTGATCATGATTTTTTTGTTTCGTATTCGTGAGACAATACTGATATAATTATTTCGATCCCACGTGAAAGTGATATGAATATATCAACTTCTGTTTCTTTGACTGCAATCAAGGATTCGAACATAGCTTGTTGAATGAGCTTGATGAATTTGTACTCCACTGGTAGTGTATATCTAACTTCGAATTTACGCTTCTCTATTGATTCAAAATCACACATAATTTTTTCATGATTTCATTTATCACATAATTTTATGCTGTCGTTTGTTTTCTCCATTTTTAACTTGCAGAAATAATAGCATTGATATTTTAATACTTCATTATATAATAAATATATATTTAAAATAGCAAAAGTATTTAAATATCCCCCATGTGAAAATCCCTGGATTGCCAAACGACATTCTAGCAGGTTCAGAACGCGTGAAATATTTACAGTAAATCTTAGATCTAAGGACTGCACAACTCCCATGATAAATCCTAGATTGCCAAACGACATTCTACGTAAATCTTAATTCTACGGACTGCACAGTACATATAGTAGCATGTTTACAGTATATACAATCTTAATTCTAAGGACGGAACAACACTAAGTTAATTCTAAGGACGGCATAGTACATATACGGGGAGCCTCCTCTACGTTCAACAGATTTTTGCACAGCATCCCCATAATCAACCCCGGGAGAGTACAAAAGGTCACCCACCACGTGCTGACATGGTGTGAGGGTTTGTTTTTCTTCTGATTAAGTTAGATCTTGTTGTTGGATCCCCAACGTCCACAGTTGTCAGTCACATGCTTCTAACTCAAAATTTTGAGCATGAGAGTTCTGCGCGCTAGCAACGTGCTCGATCCAATGTTACAGAAATACGTTTTTGAAATTATTATAAAGTTACCTATGCTGGATTGCTACAAATGAACATTATAATGAATAAAATTGCAGCGTGAATTTGTTTCTGAATAGAAACACGTTGTAGAATATAATTAAAAACGAATTTCTGTTCTGACAAAGTCAGGGTTGAAAGATAGTTATTTTCTGCATAACAAATTGACGTAAGAGTAGTTCAGACAATGCTGTGGCTTTATTGGCTGCTTGTTTTTCATAATTTTAATCGCTGAAAAGATGTAGATGAAGCAAGAAACATATTCAGAAAAACAAACATATTGTGTCTTAAAAACAACCAAAAACACCATTAATCAGTAAATAAAAGATTACAGACTCTACCTTTGCTGAAAGTCAAGTGGAATAATTAGGGGAATTTGTCATTGACGGGTCGTGAAACATTAAATTACTCTGAATTAAGATACTTTTGTTTGTACTTCTTTGAAGATACCGATTTGGTTATATTATTTGTAACGCCGATTTGCTTTTGCACCAAAGGAGAGAAAATTAACCCAATCCTATTATAAAATACAGGCGAGATAACTCTTTAACCGCTCAACATGTCAGTGACAGTTATCTTTATTTTGGTCCTAAACTTCCTCGACGCACGCTTTGTAAATGATACCCACGGAATTCATTTACACAGACTTTGTTGCAGGGAGTTGTGGAACCTGTCATTACATTAGCCACCTACAATTGTTCTTTGTTTGAATCATATATATATATATATATATATATATATATATATATATATATATATATATATATATATATATATATATATATATATATATATATATATATATATATATATATATATATATATATATATATATCCTGAATATAGATTCGATGTTGACAGAAGAACCCCTGAATTACCGATGCGAGCTCTGGTTGATCCGACGAAAATTCTAAATAAATTGTGTCCCCGAAAGAGTATCGGAACATTTTACAAACGCAATACGTGTAAATGGTTTAACAAATCAGCGACGTGAAAAGAAAATAAACAAGGATACCAGAGTTACAATGAATGGTGTTGCTGAATTAGGAACTAAATTAAAATTCTCAATTATAATAAAAACGATAACCGATGAGATTTTGTACGAATCAAAGAATAAATCGAGGGGAGCCTCAATTGAAATTATTGATCATATTGCGCATATTTAGACCAATTCAGTAAAACTATTTCCGCGAAATCGAACTGTTAAATTTTACCAAGGAGACATGTTCGATTTTATTAACGAACTAAGTAAGAAATATTCTGTATCAGTATGGTTATTTCAGAGTTCTGAAAACGATGTTGAATTAATTAGAACAGATGGAAGTATCTCTATCAAAGAAAAATGTAAGTTTGATCAGTTTGTAAGACCTTGCGGCGAAATATATAGTAAAGAATCTGCCCACGAAAAAAAATGAAAAATATTGCGTGGCGATATTTTTATTTACGTCATGACCTTGACGATGTCAGATCTGAACAATTAATGATTACTTGTTTTACCGTTCCGTCAATCGCTGCTCATTTGGCTCAGAAGAAAAATTCGTGGAAACCAACTCTGATTGATTTTCTTGAAGAAATACAACGTATTTGTATAGAATACGGACATGATGGATCATAGAATACTAACTAAGAGTGTATGGATGTTATCTCGGTTGATATGGTTGCATGTTATCCGGGAAGTTTTCTTGGAATAGGAGAATGTTCTAAGTATTTTGAGCGATTTGGATATCCCACACACGAGGTGACCAAAGTATCGATAAATGGACTATTATCGGATTTTGACCGAACTGGATTCGCTTGTATCGAGTCATCTGAGTTGCTAAATGTCTTCATTGGATTTGTTATGCCTGGTTTGGTAAACACTTCAGAAAAAAATGTTGGTTACCAATAGTTTTGTTCCGATACATACGATACATAAAAATACTGATATCGTTTATTGTAAGTGAAGCAATTATATCATATCGTTCTCAGAAAAAAGTTTTGTTACCGCCACAAAAGAGATATTCAGATGAAAATCCTGATACGACTGATTTTGAGAATAAAATCTCAAAAGATCTTGGCAAAAAATAATCGGCAAATTAACCCAAGGAGGATCATATGATCATACACGACATTGTACAAGATTAATTATAGATGATGCTGAGTTAGATTTTATAATTGCTGATACAACGAATAAAATACGTTTATCAGTCGAGAAATAATTATCTTGCCAAATGGAACTAAATTAGGTACAATTGTGAGTTATATCGATGGTGAGTCACCACAGTTTACTCATTTAAGATCTTCAATGCTTGAGTACGTTTCGATAAATCACTTATCGATGATAAATAAAGTTTCTGAGTTTGCTGTCAGAGTCGCTACAGACTCATTTATATCAATAAGAATACAAAATTGCTAGAATAACTACATATTGGCAATTATGAATCATGAGGTGAATGGAGAATAAAGCGAGAAGTAATACTTGATTATTCTGAATCCGGTGATGTTTCGATTAAGATATTTATTACCAAAAAATCAAATATCAAAATTATCATCTGCACCATCGGTATATGATACTGAAGCTAGACATAAAACAATTTATCGCAATGGACCGGAAGGTTCGGCTAAAACAACTCGTGTCATCGAATTATTCTTGAACAATTGTTCAGAAATAGTTGTATTAACACCCTACACACCGACTAGCAAGATAAATGAAAGAAAGAAAAATTAAATCATGCACTTATCATAAATATTTTCGATGGAAGGGAGATAAATGGAATCCTGAACGAGGGGAAGAGAAATATATTCCAAGGATTGTTGTTTGTAATGAAATATGTAAAGCGTCGCTAGAAACGCTAAAATATTTCTTGATTGGCTGTTTGTGAAGAATACTGCTGTAATAACGTTTGGCGATCATGGTCAACCACCACCTTTTATTGGATTGTCTCCACATGGATGGCTGAAACATTTTGTGAATTATTATTTAGAAATAACTAATGATCATAGAGCATTTGATCCAGAATAAGAGAGTTTAAGAAATTAATAAGACTACAAATGAATGAAATTCAATGTGAAATAATGCGTAAGATAATTTCAGAAACTTCTAAGAACGATTTTCTGCAAGTATGGAGACCAAATGATTTGATAGTGACAAGTAGAAAGATAGTTCGTGATACACTTCAACAACAATTATTTATATTACATAAAGAAAATGTTTCTAATTTACCCGTACCATTGTGTAATCGACCGGATGATACACGAAGACAGAACATCGACATTGATATACCAGGATCATCAGAAAAACAAAATCTTGTATTAAGTGATACTGTCTTAGTTCCTGTCAACGTTGTTGAGAGCGCGTTAACCATGGAGAAAACTCTATGGACGCGTGGATACGCAATGACAATTCATTCATCACAACGATTATCTATTTATGATACAAAGGTTTGGATCGACGATGATCGTATCGAATGGTCAAATTTAGTTTATCTCGCAGTGTCTCGAGTCAGAAGAACATCTCAGTTGCGGAAAATTGCCATAGACTTTACATAAACTACTGGCAGCACCGAAGGTTTTGGCGATGTTATTGACAATGATATAGGAATATTTTTTTTAGTTAGTTATAAACAATGTGACAAAAAACATAATCGAGACTTTGACCTCGATGCTGAATTTATCATGACATTAAAACAAGGACACAATAATCATTGTGCGAGCTGCAACACAATAATGTTGTAGAGCGGTATTCTTTATAATCCAAGAACATTTACCGTAGACAGAATTAATGGTAGTCTTGAGCATGCACGAGAAAAACCAATGCTGACCTGCCTTGAGCGTAATCGATGTAGGGGTGCTAGCACCCCTGGAGCTAGTTTACAAAAGTGATCGCGGTGGTAATTGTGTGTGTTCAGGAATTACTTGTAATTACTTGCGCACAAATCCACGCTGAGGAGTAGTTGAATCTAATCTGTAGATTGCAGGTCTTCCCGTAGATGTAACCACGCTAGAAATTGTATGTGTCGTAATACTTCAAATATGACCAGTCGCTCATTTTTTACCACCTTCAAGTTCACCGGGTTCATATAAATACTTGAAAATCACATTACCTAATACTGGTTGTTTTGAAAAGTCATATCGTTGTATTGGTATGTATTTCTTGCATTTGCATTAACGCGTTTCATGGCAGTTATTCGAGTAATTTCATTTTTTAACGCAGCTATCACACTTGGTAATCTTGCAAACCATTCGCGAGATCTCTTGTCTTTGTGAATTATTTCCTTCGCGTATTGATATCCAAATAACTGTTCAACAATTGTTCGATTATATCGTTCAACAATTGACTGATTACGATGAATTGCAGCATGCCCACGTCTGATTTTGATGTTATGTTACATCATCAACGACGATACTGCACCTTGAAATTCCTTGCCAGCATCAACCTGTACTAGCTGTGGCCAGCTTAGGTCACCTTGTGGTCCAGATCACCGCCGATAAATTCGTTCAAACACAGATGAAAATTCAGTTGCTGTTTTAGTTGATAACGGCTCTCCTTGCTTCCTTCAATCTATTTGCAACGTCAACGACGGTTAACGCGTATTTGTATGTTTGAGGTATATGTCTTTTAACAGTATTGTGTGGTAAAAACAAAATATCCGCCTGATGAACTTCATTTGGCACGCTGAAATCAAAATGCGAGTACTGAATTCGTTTAGTTGGTGGTAGATACATCTTCTATATTGCCTGTCGTGCTAACCAATTTGCAGCATTAGAACGTATAACATTTGCTGCATCAGCGAGTTTACTAATCGCTGCTTTACCCTTCCAATATCCTCTTGGGCTATAATAAATCGATTCCATTATTTCAATAATCGGTTGATTAATTACCGCTCTGAAAAATAATTTAACTTTCATCGCAGATTTTATTAAAACGTTAGCTAATGATTCTCTGAAAGATTTATTGTTTTATAGAATTTAACGAGTACAATATGTCATTGCTGAAGATCTTTACTTTTATAAGCTACATCATGAATATGACATGCTTTATCAATAGCGTTTATCGGATAATCTCCAGGTCTTTGTTGATATCGCTCATCAAGTCGAATATCAAGTCGGGTCCCAGGACCACAATAGTTATATCCAGGAAGATGTTCTTCCTCCTGGGCATTTAGCCCATGGAGTTCCTGGTAAGTTTCCTAATGAAGTAGCGATATCACCACCAGACACTTTGTGTCATGACTGCGTCAGGGAGATAAATTTATATTTATTTGTACCACATCGTACACACGTACCTGTAACCGCACGCATTTTATTTTTTGCTATTTTAGTTGTTAGTCCACTTGTGGGGGTGGATGTTCTGCATCGAACAGAGTATACATTCATATTATAAGTATATGGATGTAATTGATCTCTCAGCGACAAGAACGCGAGAACCAGTACAACATCATCCAGCGTTATCAAATTATATCAGATCAGTTATCATCAGTCCATCTGGGTTTGGTTAAACACAATTGCTACTTAATTTGATGAGATGGATCAAATGGGATAAGTTGTATTTAGTAGCTCCGTCAGTTGATGATCAGCAATGCTACGAAGTGCTTACAGATTTTAATGAAAATGCAAGATTGTTAAACTAGAACGGCAATGATATTAATGAATTAATTATTAATATTGATGAAGCCCCATCTGTAGATGACCTCGATGGATTTATTAATAATTTAGTAGTTTATGATGATGTGATGCTGGACAAACAATAAAATCCAGCAAGAATATTTTCTCGAGGCAGGCATTCAAACACAGACGTGATTTACGTTAGTCAACGATATACACAAATACCAAAAGTGATCAGAGATAAATGTAAAATTTTAGTTGTATTTAATGGAGTTGATACACATATTCTGCGAAATATTCATCAGACTTGGTGTAGCGGAGACATGGAGAAGAGTAAGTTCAAACATTTCTTTTCAAAAGCAGAATCTGCTCCGCACGGATATATAACAATAAATTTACACGATTCCAGAACAAGATATTGTATAGAATTTGATAAAACATTTGGTTGATATAATAATCATTTAATTACAGCAGCAGAGGAGGTGCGACCTCAGTGAAACATCCGGTGAGTAAACGCGCGTGCATTCTTTGTAAAAAAAAAAAACTACTAACGACAACAATAAAATAACAACAAAAATCTAACTCAATTAGAGAAACTCTCGGTTAGTTAGAGACTTTGGTTTGGCGTTTTGACCTTGTATTTTCATTTTGGTTGGAAGCCTTATTTTTCCAAAAATGAAGCTCCCGCAAAAGGCATGTTCACCTCTTTTGCTGCTCTCTCGAAATTCAGATTATCATATTTGAAATGTCAAAGAAGACACTCCGGAGAGCGGGTTTATCTCGCAGTATCTACCAACTGAAACTGCATTAATGTTTATATGTATTCATCACATTCATTCATCATGAGCATATTTAATGATTACCTGTCAGTATACAAAATGAGTATATATTATATAATATTCTGCATATACTTGCTTATAAGAGAGTCCAAATGTAAAGTGCACAGATTCAGATCTGCAAAGGCAGATCTGGGTATGTGATGTCAGTTAGGAGTAATCAGTAGATTAAACAACATAGATCCTGGTCTGCATGCGCATTACGCTTCGGCAGATCAGAGTCTTTGTTGTTTGCATTTTGACTCGGTTGTAAGCGAGTATAGTCAATACAAATTAATACCTGTGTATAACATGTCCCTCACCGGTCTTAGCACATGTGGGGCACGATTTGGATCATTTTGGTGGAGCCCCCTGGATTTACGCGCTGGGCCCCCTGTGAGCACGATATTTGTTAATAAACTTTTAAATAAGTTTTCTATGATATTGAACTTAACATTTTTTCTATCGCTTTAAAATTTTATTTTATCTCTATAGATACATTTTACAAAATTATTAATGCGCGGGGTTCCTGTGAGCGCGGTGCCCAATTCGGCCAGATAGGGCAAGTCGGCCTAAGGCCAGCTCTGATGCTATCCTTTCCACAGACCTTCTTCAGTCCTCGTCATCCTAATGTGACTATGCTAATTTCTCAACAGTGGTTAATTTATATCACTATTACAGGGATATATATATATATATATATATATATATATATATATATATATATATATATATATATATATATATATATATATATATATATATATATATAAAGAGAGAGAGAGAGAAGGAGGAAGGGCGTACAGAACGTGACACCATCGGAGAGGATAACATCAAAAGGACGGGGTCCATAAAGGTTTTGAATTTTTTGGCAGGAATGAAGTCCATGTAGGTGACACCATGAGTTTCCGCACATGACTGTCTATAAAATGTTTGAATTTTTGTGCAGGATGGAGGTCAATGGGGTGACACCATGAGTTACCGCACTGGGTTACACCAACCCACGTGACGCGACTTCACGCACACACGTAGTGAAATTGTTATCGTCTACAGATACTGCTGTATATTAATACTTTATTAGAATTGTTTCGAATATATCTTTATATTGAACCTTATACTGATGGTACACAATAACCTGTCCATGAATGTGGAAACAGAAATGACACAACCCAGCGACTACCCAGCAGGCGTTCCATTGTTTAAGGACAAATGCAACGGGACACGGCTCACGAAATTGATTGGGCTCCACCTGTAACTTCACGGACTTTAGTATATTGGCACTGCGTTTCTCGCAGCCGTTCTGGTAGCTATTGGTATGTAAGCGAGCAGATGCCACACCAGTTTGTCAGGACCAAAAAATGCATCCAGTTGTCTACTTAGAAATATGTATTTGCCATGTAACCGACGACTGCGAGGCCACCGGCAGTAAATATCGATTGGGCTCCACCTGTAACTTCACGGACTTTAGTATATTGGCACTGCGTTTCTCGCAGCCGTTCTGGTAGCTATTGGTATGTAAGCGAGCAGATGCCACACCAGTTTGTCAGGACCAAAAAATGCATCCAGTTGTCTACTTAGAAATATGTATTTGCCATGTAACCGACGACTGCGAGGCCACCGGCAGTAAATATCAACTAGAATATAAGCATGTCATGCGCAAAGTCAGATGGATAGGGCTCATCGCCAAAATATGGGTCGTCGTCTCGTTTTCTGAGGGACACTCGCTTTCGAAGTTGCTGATTTGTGTTAAGTTTTTCATCAAGTTTTCAGCCGTTTGGTGAGATAGTAAAGATGTTGGTAGCAGCTCTGAGTAGTTTGTAATGTTTGAATATCCTTATCGTAGCGGCCACGTTCAGCTGCAGACTCATCTGGTCAGGAGAACAGGGAGTTGGAGCTAGCGAAGGCGAATGTGTGAATGTCTTCCCAGCCGAGTACCAAGTTATTATTCAGCGGTGATGATATTACCATGAATAATGCCTTGTTTAATAAGCATGACCTGTGTCCCAAGGTTCGGTGCTATGATTGCAATGGACATGGAATATGAGAGGCCAAAGTCTGCCGGTGCCATTCTTGTTTAGCATCGTATATGGCATATGTTTTGGCTACCTCTTCATTGCTCATGATCTTGAGAACCACTAAGTATTCTTTCCAGGAACAACTTCAGACAGGCGGTCACGTTGATGTACTAATGTTTTACAAGTGGCTGCCGTTGTGCCCTCTGGCTTGGTTGTCTACCCATATAGTAGTTGCTCTTCAACATCAAGGTCACTCACAGCTTCTGCCAAGTTGTCAACCCATACAGTTGCTCTTCAACATCAAGGTCACTCACAGCTTCTGCCATAACTTTAATTAAATTTGTTGGTATATTGTATTGATTAGCTGACTCTTAGTAATAGGTAGCCTAACTTCACGAGTGTTATGGAGAGGCTGTCGATGCACACATTGTTGAACCGCCACGTCAAGTCCCACTGCAGGAGGAAAGAAACTGGTAAGACACTTGTTGGTCTATGCACATAATAAGATTGCGGAAACATTCATTTTGAAGAAAATGGACGCAAACCGTCAGTGATTTTTTCTCACATCATGTCCATAAAAGGGTCTTGGTCTATCCAGTAGAAGACTGATATCCAGGACAGCTGCTCGCGAATTTCACGGGCGACGGCCCAGTACTTTTGTGTTTTGACTCACTTGTTTATTAAGGTATGTTTTCTTACGCCGGACGCGAATGTGTATTGCAACATAATATGCTCGTACACGTAATAAAGGCGTATGCTCCCTGAATTGCTGTGGACTAAATGAGGCGACCGGGCTAATCACCGTTTGACAAACTGAACCAGGTTCTACTCTCCACTGTCTTCTTTTTCTCCACCAACTTCATATTTATTGTCCTATATTCTACTTTTTCTTCTCATCTTTCTTCTCCTCCTTCTCTTGTTTCCTCTTTTCATTTTCTCCCCCCCCCCCATTTTCTAATTTTTCATTCCACTCCCTCATTTTGATTATTTCTTCTTCATCCCAATTCACCTACTTTTTTTGTCTCAATGATTCTCATAATCTTTCCTTTGTCCTCTTTAGATTGTTAATTTACATCTTGAGCCTGTGAAGACTATAGGCACCATATTCCATCCTCATTAACAATTCCTCGACTATCCCCACATCATCTATGGCCTCTTGCAGCGTCTTCATCTTGTCTAAATGATTGCTAGTCATCTTCATTTTGGTTATTCAGTTTGAGTGGCGCGAATGAGGAACGCAGAAGTTTATATACTTCAAGCCCGGATGTTAAAAAAAAAACCATCCCTTACAATAACTTCACATATTATCTACAATCAACACAGAAGGGAAGGAAAAAACTCCAAACATATTATCCACACACGGGAAGAGGAACAAAACAAACCCTAAAATATATTATGCACACACGGGAAGAGGGAAGAGGTAAAAACAACCCCCGAATATACTATCCACACACGGGAAGAGGAAATAACAAACTCCAAATATATTATCCATACACGAGAAGAGGAAGAAACAAACCCGAGAATATACTATCCACACACTGGAAGAGGAAACAACTAACCTCAAGATCTACTATCCACACACGGGAAGAGGAAATAACAAACCCCAAATGTACTATCCCAGGTATCCATTTGTTTGTTTTGTTTTGCTGTTTTTTCTTCTTCACAGGCAATGATAAGCCATTCATTCATCCTGACATTTTGCTTTAAAATCTCTGACTAGTAACCGTTTCTTCGCTTTGTCTCCGCACTCTGAGCCAAGAGAGCCTCGATGTGATGGATCTCTAGATCAGTCAATGGAGGAAAGGAATGATCACGTCTTTATACCACTGATGCAACACTAGCTTCTTCCGAGATGAAACTACAAGCATACTCCAGATACTTGTCCAATTTTTCTTCTTGACTCATCATCAGACATTTGTCTTGTTCAATTTGACTTGGATGATAGTACTGACATCCATAGCAATACTTCTTGATCAATTCAGTAATTTTTCTGCCATGTGTTTGGCAAAAATGTTCTTGCTCTGGCCATCTGGACCTATTACTTTGTCATCCACTGTTCCTTTGTCATTCACGACTTCCACGATATCCTCCCATTCAATTTCCAAAGAGTCTCCATCACTCAAAGAGAGGTTACAGTCTTCTAATAGTCTAAAATCACTTATCCCAAACCGTTTATTTATATCATATTGTCAAATTCGTCAGACAAGAGGAGTTCATCGTCTCGGTTAAAGTGGTAGCAAACTGAAGTTCCATTCGAATTTGGCCGGATTTTTAGGGTGGAAAGTTTTCTCATCGCTGCCTTGGCCTGGAGTGAAATCCAATTCCCACAAAGAGTAGCCTACTGCATAATCACCGTACGATATGTCGTGACTGGTGCTGGTTCCTAACTGTCCGGTGGCTTCGTACGGGACAAGTACGATCTCAAGTAATTCTTCTTCTCTTACTAAAGTCAGGTTCAAAGGGTCTGGTACACAGGGTTTTGCCATCGCGACTGACTTCGATCTTGGACACTGTAGTGCTCAAACTCGAAAGAATTGACAATGCAGGTACCGTTGAAGGCTGCATTGCTAACGATACCAATGATTAAATGTTTGGGTTACTGTCCTTGCAACAGATAATCTTCGATCTTGGATCGGAGTCGAGTGGCAAAGGTGAAAATTTTCTTTTCCACTCGTCGTATCGAATACTTGGCGGTCGTTCTACTCAAAGTGTGAATCGTGTCGTTTCCCACTTCGCGCGTAAAGTCTGATTTCTTGGATGATGGCTTTGTACTCGTTGGCATGGCAGCATCAGTCATCAAATTGAAAGCGGCAGTGCTAAGATTTAGTCTTAGGCGGACATCCACACCGTTCAGCAAATACTTTTCTTGCAACCACATGTCCAAATGCAAGCTATCCATCTGTTCTAAACTATGGCTTGCTCTGATTGTCACCTTACGGTCCTTAACCCCTCATTGTCGTCATCTAGCTAGTTGAATTTGTCATCGTGTCAGGTTTCCATACCACGAGGGCATCCAGATAGGTGTTCTTTTCTGTACGCCAACATATTTTCCAGATACGCTAGGTATCAATTTGTTTTTCAGTTACAAATCCACTTCACTGAACAATGAATGCATGAAATTGTTAACGGGAGCTACATTATCCGTATCCTTTATTTTGCGACCGTCGGTCGATGTAGCTTACACTTTCACTTTCAAGTACAAGTAACTGCTATTCAGATCCATGTAATCTTCGGACTGTCCTTTGATTTTAAACTCGATGGGAGCTGAATCTATCAAGGAGGAGATGGGATGAAATTCGACACATAAAGATTCTTTTTATCGACATCATAGCAGGTGGCATGGCAAACAGATCCAAGACTCTCTATGTATCATTTTTGTCTTCTTTTTCTCTCTGTGATTTTTTAATAATCAAAAACGTTAAAGTCTCAGACGGTTCTTCTTTTCTTGGTCTATCTAGCTCTATGGATGTGAATGATTCTGGAAGGATATCTTCGTCGTCTCTTTCTGCCTTGTCCTTGCTGTGGTATCAGGGAAGCAGGAATGCGTCCATGACATTGATTAGAGTTTCTCGTCGACCCAAAATCTCTTTGCCTGTTTGAAGCAAGACATTTGTGCCTGCTCTCAAGAAAGCTTCATTTGGGGTTTTGTTTGTCGATGATGACATTTTGAAGAAATTCTTTGCCGTGTGTCAACGCGGCATCTTTCAAGCGTGCAATATTGGAGTCACCATCAGATTCAGCACGGGCGCCACAGAACAAAACGTAGATTTTAACATATCTCCCAAACCATGTCCTCGTTGTCGAGCGACTCCTCGGTACACTGGATACGTGATTTACAAATTGTTAGAGAATCGTTTTCTAAAATGGAGATTCACCAATATTTTGCCCCATATCACCATTTATAGCAATGATGACAGTGTCAAAATACGATTTAATGACTGGAAAAATAGGTAGGATGTATATATTCGCGGTGACCATGATAGGTGGCTCGTCTTTTCTCGTCAGATTTCGTGGCAGAATTCACTTTGAAAGGGATGACATGCAGTAACACTAAGGAGGTGTGTCCCACCACGTTGTACTCCACCACATCAGAGGTCCCAGTGATCAAATTTAATCCTCGGTTCAGTTCTACCGGGAAACGAAAATAGATTTGCAAATTCTAAGCTGCTGAAAATGGTTGGTATAATTCTACCCTTCCGCATCTTGACGTCTCCACCTAAAATGTCATCCAATTCAGGACAAAATCTAATACCTATCATTTTGTCCTCTGGAAATTTCATCAGCATTTCCGCTTAACTTTTTTTCGTTCGGTGGATCTGTTTTAGAGTCAGC
This sequence comes from Sinohyriopsis cumingii, assembly GCA_028554795.2. NCBI lineage: Eukaryota > Metazoa > Mollusca > Bivalvia > Unionida > Unionidae > Sinohyriopsis > Sinohyriopsis cumingii. The sequence continues at coordinate 1,006,633 of CM068830.1, forward strand.
TGCAGTTACAACAGATGGGTGATTATTCAAATAATTTTACACTGCTTCGTCATAAACTTCGACCTGAAATTTGTTTTGATTTTCTGTGATGTTTAGGATCTGTGTATGTTGAATCATTTCCACCAAAGCCACTTCCCAGTGGGCTTCGTGATCTAGTTGAATAGCCTGAGGTCATTTGGCCGTGTAACAGCACTGATGCTACTCATTTTTTCGTGTGGTATATTCTTGGATTGTAATGCTTTGCGTGTCTGGCGAGAGATAGGTGTCGAGGAGGATGTCTGAACAAGGGTAATTGGTTCTTGTTTCACTTATGTCTTCACCTTCCTTTTCTCTTCTGTGGAAAAAGGGGTGGAAATAATCTTTTAATCCATCCAAATCTGGATGTAGGCGATGTTGTTAACTTGTGTACTTTATCTGGTGGAGTTTGAAACCCTTCTTCTTCTCCTTTTTCTGTCTTAGTCACTGGGGCAGTGTTGGTGAGGGTGGTTGACTTTTCATCAGGGTCTTAAAGTCGAGTGAGCTGTTTCGTCTACAGCTTTCTGGTGAAAGAGTTGAAATCGTTGCAACACTTGACCGTACCTTTGTGATTTTCCGTTTCTGCCAATCCATAAACGATTGCAATTTCTGTTGTAACTGGGATATCTCAGTCAAATGATGATTGGGAGGTGAATGTGGGGTCCATTGTTCTTGCCAACGATGGAATTCCATCCTTCGTCTGTAAGGACCTAAAGTCAGCTATCGTCCTTCCATCAGATTCTAAAGCTTTCGTATGAGATCTTTTGACCCCAGAGGTCCCCTTTTATTTTCTGGATACTACATATTTCTACCTATCCCGTGTGAAGCAGCTTCATGCATGAGTCCTAAAATCATTGATCCCAATACTCCTTTGACAATGGGCGCTAACAACAGGTGAAATTATCCTCTGCGTTGGACAAACATATTCCATTTTTATGAATGGGTATTTTCTTCTGGACCATTTGGCGAAGAACGTGTCGATGCTTAGCTAAGCATTCTTTCTGATGTTTAGACAAAGGTATCATGCCTTTCAAGACTTTCAGGCAACATTCGCACACAGTATGGACGACGTATTTTGAGGCGGATTGAATAATTTGTTTTCGCATAGGTGGAGGGGCTTTGGACAGGACGGACAATATGTCCCAATGTTTGGCTAAACGAGGAGAAAGTCCATTCCTTTTCTTTTCTTTAGGGTACAATAGGGATGGTGTCTGGAGGGTGAGATCTTTGTTTGTTTGTTTCAGAGCACACACAAATAAGATACTTGCGTAGATGACTTGGCACACGCCTTTTTATCTTAGTTTTTGGTGACTATCGCTTTGGCAAAAATGTGACAATGTTTTTTCTTATATCGCCAAACACTCATCCCCTTTGGTTGCTTTGCTTTTTATTTGGACTATGAAGCCTTTTCTTGGGTAGGCGTCGATGTTTGGCGAAGCATTTTTATGTCGACGAGACTGTCCTTTTCTTTTTCCTTTTCCCTTTTACCAGAAGAACGACGGCGATGGTGACGGTGTGCACTTGTTTGAGGGGACATCTTTTGGTGTTCAGGAGCACAAAATCATTGATACTCACCCTTTGTCACAGGTCTTTTGTCATACTGGAATGCATCGCCACTAATTGTCATTACGTCGTATCAACTTGATGACGGGCATCACGCGTCCTGGAGCGGTTCGCAACGGACTAAATCGGGACAGTTCTTGCTTGGATAAATCCAGTAAACTCTAACATGCCCAATCTCTCTCGGACTTTGATTTTGGCGGTAGGTACTTTGTAAGCAGCTGCCTCAGCAAATAATGAGGAAGAAGTGGAGTGTGTCACCGCTAAAGGAGACGTTTTTGGAGTTACGGGTTTCTATTTGTTTCATCAACTGAGGAAGAATGGGTGTCAAATTGGGTTTGGCTGGCATTACTAGCAACGGAGAAGTGAATGACCCTGAGGCTAATAGAGACGTAGTCACCGTTGCTGCAGATCGTAGCCTCTTGCGGAAAGAAGCTACATTCTAGGGGCTTTTCGGTGGGGGGGGGGGCTATTTTCGTGTCTGGAGACTTCTTTTTCTGTGGGTCTGACCTGGTCTTTACACCAATGCTCTTTTTCTTCTGGGTCCGTTGGGCTCTTTTAGGAGTGATCTGTTTCTTGTGGAGGACTTTGTGGTTATTTGGATCCCATTTTAAGAGGAACAAATGATGATACCTCCTAGAGAACCACTACCTTCAGGTATCAAAATGATTTGCTTTTTGGTTTGAGTGTCGATGCGGGAATCTGCCAGTTGCCTCAAGGCTACTTTGTTTTTCTCGAAAAAGCGTTTGGTTCGATGTGGAATATGAATGATGCCCTGCAGTAATTGACGTGCAGCCACCGTAAACCAACGTAAGACTTCTCTGAGACTGGCTTCCAAGACACGAGCACGTATTTGTGGATTTTTTCGCGACTGATGCAGTACAAGGCGCGTGTCAATTTGACGGGAAAATGAGACAGACCCAAAATGTCCGAGTTTTAAATAGATTATTTTGTTGTTAAGTCGACAACGGAGACATGCATACGAAAGAACCTCCGTCTTGGCACCAGTAGTGAAACAGATGGGTACGAAATCGCAAGTAATCGGGGGTGGTGGGTTTTAAATTCACGAGTAAATATACATGAGGGGTTTGAGTGGCATCCTTGTATGCATGAGTCAGCCAAGGTGTTCCTAACTGTTTGGCTAAGACTTGCACTTGCGATTTATCTCTAGGGCTTTTAAACAAGACCACGTAATGAGCATTGAGACTGATGGTGTGATGGTTTTTACTTTGTTGAAACAAATGGTGAGTAAGCTAAATGACACTGGCATTACGCTGATGCCCTTTGCGCGTAAACTACAATTTCGTTTCTTCGTCTTTCCTAACATGTTGTCGAAAATGACCAGATGTGTTTGACGTGGGTCTTACACGATCCCGTCGTCTTCGCCAGAAATGCCTTCCACAAAAACGATGGAATCGACTTGAATTTCTCGCAGGAGGATGTACGCCGATTGCCATTCTTTGTAGCACCACACGATACGTTGAGGTGGACGATCGATCAAATGATGTTTATGTTTGATCAAACGTTTGACAATTTCGGTTTAGCCTGAACCGCTGAGTGCAGCAATTAACATGTTAAAGGGATGGCAAACATACAAGGCCAACTGGAACGATCTTAGTTTTCGTCGATGACTTTGAAAGTTGACGAAGAGTAAGCAGAGATAGCAATGGTAGCCATAGTGTAGGAAATGTCACTTTTGACAAGAAAACAGACAAGACAAGAGTTTTTATACTTTTTTCAGGACTCGTTTATTTTTGTAAAAGTTAACAACACGAAAGACAAAAATACATAAAACCCAAATGGTTAAATACAACGATAAAATACACATCATAACGATCAAAGTCTATTATAAACAAGTCACTATACAGCATGTTTTTGGTGACAAAGGTGTCATAGCGACAGTGTGTAACGTTCTTAGAGTCTATACACTAGGTACAGTCACACAAGAGTCCTCCAGGAATGTTTTTCCGGGATATCCATGTCGATGACGGTCCTTTCCTGAAAGGATTGATTTTCCTCGCTGTCTGGTTCTTCTGTCACTACAGTTAACACAGGTTAAAAGTTACCTTTTTCACTGGACACTTTAAGTTTACTTTTTCCTTTGAATGCCTAACACAAATGCGGGAGAAGGTAAGGCACTTCTTTGATCTAAGCCTCGACACCCCAACGTTTTCGGTCACTTACATCTTTCCAGTGAGAGTGTAAGTCGCAAACAATAAACACATATTCGTAAGTATCAAAGTGGCTAAGATTTCACAAAGAAACTATTCTTCACAGGTCTAAACGTTTGCAGATGAAAGTTTCTCGTGCTCATTTAAATGAAACACCATCATGTTTTAGTGGTACTTCACAGTACATATCGTACTGAGCCCACAATAAATCGGCTGGTAATCTAAATTGGAGAAAACAAGTCACTAAGACACACACCACACGGCGACCTCAATTAAATGGATGCAGTTCTCGTAATAAGCGTTGGTAATCCTCCACCGTCTGAATATTGTCATTGATTTCTTTCCAATCTGTTGTATCGCCACTGATAAAGGTCGTGGAATGGTAGCCAGTTTTTATACCTCTTTTTGTCGGAGACAATAAATGTACGTTCTACACAAAGATGATCGTACCCCGGTGGCGAATCTAAATTGTTTAGTTACTAACTTGCACATCACACACCGTGTAGAAGTGTTCTCTTCAACTACGTTTACATTGTGTAAATGATTTTGGCAACCCTCTAACTCTTCTTCTGGAATTAGTTGCAGTAAGGCTGCCTTGTAGTGGATAGAATCGGTAATAAACCAATCCTACTCGCCTACGTCCAGTTGAACAATGTCTGACCAATGGAACACTTTAATCAGAATCAGTACTATTATAGCATTCTGGTACCAGTTGTCTAAACATAAGTGAAGTAACGGATGCAATTGTTTTTTTTTCCACGTTGAACTTGTATTTTGACCAATTCTCTGTAAGTGCATTCTCTCAGCTCTACAGGCAAACCATGAATGTTCTCTTGTAAAGTATCCATCCAGAGATTGATAAGGTCCCCCGAAAGGTAGGTAGTGACAGTGCGTTGACCATCGAGCATGTTCTAGGTAAGCAGAATCTTTACGTTTGCCACTGGTAAAGTGACACACCGCAACTGAGACACTTTATTCCCTTCGCCCAAGTAGAAAAATCCCGCTCTGGCTAATTCTTCATAGGTAGACCCTCCAAGATATTTAGGCCATTTTCCTTGGAGTATTTGGAATCTACTTTCAAAGTCGCAATATTTAGGCAAACGCACAGGGAACGCATATTCTTCTTTTACAGGTTCATTTGTTATGAGGGTACGGTGAAATCCGCTAAAGTTTGCTCAGGGTTGGATGACATCAGTAGGGTGGTAACAGCATGGTTTCACGTGGAGGTTGACACTGCCCATGAAAACCCGTAAAGTGATAAGGTGTTGTGTAACGAATGGCATCGCTTTTGCATCCGTCAGGTTTGACACGCAGAGCATAACTTTCCATGGTAGTAGTAGTAGTAGTCATAGCAAGGTTGCCATCATGTTTTACTGAATCACTGAGGTCACAGCGTACGGTATCCCTGCAATGGCAAGGTACAGCATCACATTCCACTTGAGAATCACCGATCTTGAATTGTGCCTGTCTGAACTTGACTTGTGCTTCTCTGAATGAATTCATCTTTCTGGCTTGGTCTTTGTAGTTATAATCAACTATCGGTATTAGACGTTGTCCCTTTTTATACTAGTCGTAATGAAGTCTCGAGTGTGTATATCATTCCTTTTTTATGCCTAGTTTTTGGAAGTCTTCCTTTTTTCATCCTGGACAACGGTACCACCTTCTCTAAGGTACTGTCATACATGTGCCGTAGTATGACGGGTGGAAAGGTCATTAAAAGGTAAGGACAGTGCAGAGACCATCGCGTATGTTCCACAATAGCTGAATCTTTATAGATACATCGATCCATTCGCAAATTCAGACAACAACTCAAAACACTGTACTTCGTATCAAAATCCAGTCTCAGGTCCCAAGTAGACAAATCCTGCTCTAGCTAAAACATTCGAAGTAGGTAATCCTTCCCTATCCGTTGACATTTTTTAAACGTTTCTTTCGACGTGAACAATCACAGTAGTCAGGCAAGATGATTGGAAAATGGTATGGTTTGAACTTGGAGTTCACAGAGACCCACTCGCTCAATTCTTGCTGTGTCGAAATCATCCTTCTTGTTGATGGATATCTTGTTGGAGCCATTGTTTTATACCGGTATGTCCATACGGTAAAGTGAAGTGATTCGAAAGCCGTACTCGCTTCGTTTACACGATTTGATATACTTTTCCTTAGGCCGCCTGCACATTTGGTGTGTGGCTAAACGTACAATCTTGTGAGGTTGGTAGGTGGTCATTTTAAAATCTTGATCCTTTTCAGACTGCAAGGCTTCTTTCAAGACTCCAAAGTTCACCACTTGACTTGTGCAATAATTGAGAGTCGATCCTTTCACTTTACACTCGGTGTAAACTTTTTCTTCTTTGTCCCGGTATTTGTAGCCGTATTATTTAAGACCGTCAATACCTAAACTTAGAATCTTGTCGTTGGGTTGCTCGTCTCCCTCGATGTCAGGGTGTCGAAGACTCAGGCCATCGATGTAAATGCAACTGTCCGTGTCAAAATACAACACACGATCGCCTAATTGGTGGAACGATTCGTACAATGTTAAGCGAACATGGTCGTTTCCTTCTTGCTTCTTCTTCTTCTCGCTGTTGCTATTGAAGGAGAAAGGCTTGTTCTGGTTCTTTCTACTGTTGCAAAAATTTCTTCAATTCTTCTTTCTGTCTCTGTTCCAAATCATCGACGTGTGGTAAAGAAGGAGAAGACGGAGAAGGTGCTGGTACAGGAACAAATTCTTGTGAAAAAGAGAGAAAATCCACTAAATCCCAATTAAAATCGGTCTCTTCTTGTAATAAGTCTGTGATGACTTTGGTAGCCCCTGGTATGCCATCACTTCTATTCTTTACGGCCGGTGCACTCCAATTCATCATCTTCTTAGTTTCCATGATGTTCTAATACTATTGCATGAATTCAATGCGCACAGGCATTAGCGTATCTATATAGAGAATGTGACTTCACACGTAGCATCGGATTGGAAGATAGACTCCGCCCTGTGACTGAATTTTGTACCGCGTGTTTGGATAGACAAGGCTGTCTGAAGAGAGTCCTCATCTACGGACCAGAAGGCAGACGATGTTTGAGGAAGACAAGAAGATCCGTGAGATGCCCTCTATCTTAACGGAATGGTGTTAACATAAAAATCCCACATGCCCTTTTCAAGGTCACTCCATTACCTCGAAAAGATTTACTCTCTTGCCTACAAATTTTAGTCGATTTTATATTTTATATGTGATAGACTGATGTTCATTAATGTATGTATGTATGTATGTATGTATGTATGTATGTATGTATGTATGTATGTATGTCTTATAGCTCTATGTCTCGTCAGTTCCGCCAGTCCCGCCAAGCGTTCTATTCAGTTCTTTTTCCCGCCCCGGCAAGCGTTTTTTTTTTTTCTTTCTCGCTGTTTGGTCCGATTGAAGTCAGCCCCTTGCAACATTGTTGCCAATGTTCAGTACCCTGACGTCATCATTCCTATTGTCTCTATGCAAAATCTAACCTATATTCCACTTTCCCTTGTTCGAATATAGGCCCAAACATTTTGTCCGTATAAACCCTCAGCTGTGCCGTTTGTCCTTATAAATCGTGTCCGTATACGTACTCAGGGGGGTTTGTAATGGTAAATCCCATTGTCCTTATAGTGCCCCACTCTACTAATCGTGGTATTTGGCGAAACACCATCGGAAGAACCTTTCCTCCGTGGTATATTGTGCTATCTCATATTGTGCTATTGTCACTCCTCTCGCCAAAAGAAAAGTTTTTGCGGCCTTAGAGAAAGACATGTTATTTCATTTTACAGGTCTCATACATAAAAACATGCAATCACTAAACGTGTAAAAAGGATCGTTCGCTGACTGAGCCTGTTGGCGAATGTGTTGGATTGCTTGTTGAAGATCGTGCAAATTCCGCCCTAACTATAACAAGAAAACTGACACTTTCTTTAACATCATTGCAGTCTTGCCAGCACTCCATGGCCTGGGTCAGAAGAATTATAATTTCCCTATATCCAAAACTTCCAAGACCTACAAGATTTTCGCCTCAAAAAGATCGGCGAGGCTGAAATTTCCTGATGGACAAAAGATGAACAGCTTTAAACACTCTACAAAGTTCACGCGAATCAGTAAAACTGTGGATTGCGGTGACACAGCACCCGTGTAGCGGGGACTGGAATGTTGTCCACAGTCATTGATGCCCCCATTGCGATTGCCACTGAAATCACCCAGTTGAAGTCTACGTGATCTATTTTCCATTATTAGCCGATAACACACTCTCTCTCTATCTGAAACACACAAACGCCAAAAAATAAAATGAAAAATAAACAAAAATAATACAAAATAAAAACAAAAACAGAAAACAAAACAAACCCCATGAAATCCGCATCTTCGCCGAAATAAAGCTCAGCAAAATTTCACACGAGGTATCTAAGGTGCTTTACGACAACGCCTTCTCCTAGACTTACGTAAAATCATGATTTGTAGGAAGGTCTCCGTTTACACGCTTGGTACTTGTTCGCGATTTTGGAGTGTATCTTTCGTCCAAAGCTGGCGATACACACGCCCGAAACCATGGAGAGATCACCGCTATCAAATTACACGTTGCAAAAACGTATTATCTCCCATTAGATCCAAGCATCAGATACCAACTACTAAGCTCAACTATAAGATAAGCCGGCGCATTTAACAGTCCCTGGTCTATTTTAATCATATTTAATGCATGTGAGACAATATTGTTGGGGAAACTCATGATACATTCATACCATACACGTCCTATAAATAAATCTACGACATGTACGAAAGAGGTACATCAAAATACTATTATAAATACGCATGAATTCATTGTCGAGTTGTACCGAAATTGCCTAATTATCCAACAGATCTGTAAAGTTAATATGTCCTGTTTGTGGCGAGATTTTAAACACGTAAAGATAATGAAAAGACATCCTTGATATGCAAAATGTATTTTATGATTATTTAATGAGCTATATCCACCCCTATTTCATCATTTGCCTACTTAGTGATCAAACAGGAGAGAACAGATGTGAATCAAGTGAAAAATTCCGTTAAGGTGAGATCGAATTATCACTAACCGAATTTGGAAGTTACATGCACAGAAATTTAGTAAATATATAGAAAGATAAATATATTATACAGAGGTCAAACATTTATCATCAAGATGAGCAGTCCCAAAATGAAATATTTAATTACAACATGTTTTTCATTATCGCGTTCTTAAGACCTGCGACTAGACTTGTAAACAATCATAAACTGCTGAATGCATTCGATGTTCTTTTAAATGTATATGCTTGCTTCAGTTGGTGATTTGATGACTTTGCTGAACATATCATGAATTACATTAGTATCGATAGCTCTATTGTAAACGAAGTGCATTAAAACAACACACAAAATGTATTTAAAAAAACCAAGGCGTTAATCTATATTGTTTTCCCAAATTTAAAGAGGTTTTTAACAATAGCCAAAACGCTCGGGATGTTCTACTGGACCGACCTGCATTTATAACTAAAAAGAACATTTATTTTGAGCTGCATTAGACTGTACTATTCTTACTCATTTAGTCTTTTTTCAGTATGTTTATACAGAAGGCGACGCAGGGGAAATTTTTTTAAAACTTCCAATCAGCTATACAAAACACCTTTACGTGATACCTTGAATTAGAAAATGTATAAACTAAATGATTTGAAAGGTGAACCAAGAGAGTTTTGTACCAGTACAGTATATTCCTATTCATTCATGGCTCCAAAACAATAAAACAGGATAAACTGTTTGTAAACAGGTATTAGAAAATTACCCACATCCACTAACTCTATACATACATGTACTCTCACAGAACTATGTTATTCAGTTCTGCAATTACCGAACTTTACAGCTATTTAGAAGGTTTCAATTCAGTTAACATAGAAAAGTTGTTGTTCTTGTTATCGATGTTTTCGTCTATCATTAATCTTAGTGTTGAGGTTGAGATAAAACACTATACAGATTACAACAGAAATAATGTTGTATGCATCATCGATTTATTCAATCACAGTGACTTGAAAAATAAAAAGTATTTGTGAAATATACAATTTGGATAACACAAACATTTATTCTTATTTTCAACATTACGTCTGCACATGCCAGAGAGAGAGAGAGAGAGAGAGAGAGAGAAGATTAATACGCGAATTATGCAACGAAGATATTACTCTATTTTGTATTTAAAAAAAGCGAATAGTCATTGCCCATAAGGCGAGTTTCCTGTCTTAAATGCTCAAATCTAGCCAAATAGTATTGTTACAAGCCAAGGGTATTTGCTTGACCGAGCGGTGTCAAACCCTGGCGCGATTCCACTAGTAGTCATAAGTTTACCCCGACTTTCCAAAGACTTCTATACAACTTCAGGTGTAAATTAGAAAGCCCGGCGTATCCATTCTATACATACATTTTTCTTTAATCTAATCAATGCAAGAACACCGATCTCCAAATTTGCCAAATATCTATCAACCGCACATCTGCGTGGTTTCTCTTCATCAGCTTTCCGTACCGTCAACAGTTCTCGCCGCAGAAACTATGCAACTATCCCCTAAAACAGGGAACTGTTTTTACTTCACCACCATGGGCCAATCAATTTCGTGGATTCAAGGCACATTTCGCCACTACAACTGCGTCACATTTGCCACCATGGTGACATAATCCGTGTCCCTTCATGTGTATTCCTTTGTTTCATTTACCGGTCTCCTAACGTAAATACTGCCACTGCAGTCACGCCATCAATGTACACCATTAGGTTTTGAAGGACTGTATTACTCCAGTGACACCATGGCGTCGTGAAAACTCACTAACACTTCACTCCGTGGCGTTTGCTCCAACTAATTGGCTAATTATTTCGGGCTAAGGAATATTTCCATTCCAGCAATCAAACAAGTCATCACACAATTGTAAGAATTCCTTAAAACGGGTCGCTATAATCAAATACGTATACTCCAAATTTATTACAGTATGATCTCCAAAACGGTGGATTAGTGGATTAACAACAATATATATATATATATATATATATATATATATATATATATATATATATATATATATATATATTCAAATAATAATGTAATTGCCCTAAAGAACAGTTGTAGACGAAACCTATATGGTGGTTACAGGTACTTAATACTAGTACTAATGGTAGTGATTTGGATTTGATTTTAACGTAGCATCTTTCAGTCATATTGCTACGATGTCTACAGTGTGGCGATTTATTTAGTGATGTCGAGCACTGGGGCATCACGCCGCAGCCATGTAGCATCATGTCCCAAGCAGTCACATTATTCCGACACCAGGCCGACTAGTCCTAGCGAAGCAGCTGTTAGTACTGTTTTTATAACTTTTTTTTATGACTCAGCCTTTCTTATGACTGCATCCGATGCGAACGCTCTAACCACTAGGCCACCCGAGCGGTCGTATTGATTGTTATGACTGGACTAGATATGTAAACATGTCCTCGTTGGTCATAATGTATCAATGTAAACGGTTACCGTAATTTTGTTAAATAGTGTGCGTACTTAGTTTGCATGGATTATACAGAATATTTATGTAAACGTGTGCGTTGCTAGATTTCATATTCCTTAGAATTGATAATACAGTTCCTTCCTTTGATATTAATAAATAGAATATTTCTCTTTAGAGTCACACTTCGAATTTGAAAAAGGAAAACAAAAACGTTATAAAAGTAATTCTTTCCATCTCATTATGCAATACAACAGAACGGACGTACGACATATGAGCTAGATGATACTAATAAATAGCCTTCCATTCGTCTCCCCCCCCCCATTGCGATACCTAATCGGTCTATGACCATGATTGAACACAAAGATAGTATTTCCGTCTTTCATCGTCGTTGTCATTGTATCGTCCTCATTATTAGCATCACCAACGACCATAGCCATTGTTGACACCATCTTCACCATCACAACTACCGTTATCATTATTTTCATCATCATCACCATTTCTTCAGATCATAACATCTGGGAACAGTTTGTGCTGAGGTTTATTGTTGTGCACCCTCATTATATTATCGCAAGACACAGTACTGAGAAGAAAAAAAAAAAAAAGAAAGGCAGAAAAAGAAATAAATAAAACAAAAAACCAGTAGGATTAATCAGAAATGGACTGGAACAAACTATGTTTTACCCGCGAGACCAGCTACTCATATTGACAGAACAGTAACTACCTCAGGCGAACTATTCAGTCGTGACAGCTCGTCATCAGAAGACAGGTGTTCAGAACTAGGATGATGAGAGTTATAGATAAAGCCGACAGGATTGCGCCTCCTGAATACAGCATTAGATTTGAAAGGATTATCAAAGAAATCGGAGGACGAACAAGTGTAGTAATGTGATGTTTGGTTTACATGTAAACTTATTAAAAGATGTGTAACTCTTTTAAGGGAGATACCATCAGCAGATATGGATAGACTGGGGAGGATGTAATTCCCGTGTAAAGACTGGGAAAGCATTAAAAATCCAATGAGTGATTTTAACGAACGCCCATTGACTCCACTGAAATTTAAGGGCCGTGACTTTGGTAAGACGTGAGAATATGACGTTCAGGCGAGATTGAAAATACGGTTATATCATGAACGAATAATGAAAAGAAGTATACCGTATGCCAGCCTGATTATGGGGATAATTAGCTAAGGGAAATGGCGTAGCGGACAATAAGATCAATTATCTCTTTTGGCATCACTAACAATGGTATAATAGACGAGGCGAAATGACCAAGGGAAATAAAAAATGCTAGTATTGGTTAGGCATTTACGAGCTACTTCCCTTTGTGAACACTATATTCTCGGTACAATATATGCAAATCTACCTAACTTAGTAACTTTTCTGAGGTATATATGTAAACCGTTGCTATATATGAATCAAGAATATATGCAGGTAGTAATTAGAAAACAATGGGCGTACTCTGGCATAGTTCTCGGTTTGAATATATTTCAGTGTGGACTATATCCGAGCTGAAATCAGTAATAATGTATACGTTAAAAATCATAAGTAGTATACATTTCAAGAGCATGGGACAAGGGTGAAGTTGAATACCATTATAAATACATGTTGTGGCATGAACATTATCCGCGTCAAATGTGTATATAAATAAAATAAATAAATTTAAAAATTTATATTTCAAGTACTGTCGAAATGTATTGAAATCTAAATTCCTCTACCAGCTAGACCTTATTTTTTATACCAATAGAGGGATTCATTCACAACTTATAAAATTATGAACCAGTCAAACTATGGTAACAGAGTTAAGCGGACAAAAATAATTTGATTTTTGTTACATATCTCAAATAATGACACGAACCTACATGACGAATTCAAAGGGCTTTTGAGAGGTGATAGAAACCACCGTTCACGACTTTAACATGAACAAGGTCGGTATCAACAGATAACGCCCACACGTTGCACGTTTTGGTGTGTTATGCATACAGAATATGAAAATAGATGTCCTGATATGCTGATTTCAAATGTGAAAAGATATGTTTTAACATTTGAGAAAAGGTGAAGATTTATTTACTAATTTCAATAATATTATGATTGAAACAACTTTGAAAGTATAGCTTTAAAAAAATGGATGAAGGAGTACATTGTGAAGAAGAAATAAAACGTGTATTCCATATGGATACATTCACGAGTTTGTATGCTTCTAAAGTTTTTGAATAATTAAAAGATCTTGAAAAGTTTTTATGGACAGTCTACAATGTCGATTAAAAGAACATTACATAATTCATAGATGAAAGAGTTCGGTGTACAAAGTACATAGTAAAAACAGTGTTGATTAAATAATTTACAGAAATCATAGATGAAAAAGAGTTCGGTGTACAATAGTACATAGTACCTAGTGTTGATTAAATAATTTACAGAAATCATAAATGAAAAAGTGTTCGGTGAACAATATCACATGGTGTCTCAGTATATGGAATAATCGAAGCAGAGTTATCATTAAAATGGCGAAATTATAAGCTCATTGGCAAGTTTTAAAATTATTGATATTTGTGTTGCAAATTGTTGAAAATTGTTCATGTTCACTTACGCGACAAGTGAGACGTTACAGAACACCTAAATTCAAAATACGTAAAAGGGTTAGAATTTCAAACCTATTTTTTCTTCAAAAGACGGGCTACTTTCCTAACGTTACCGAACAAATGTTTATTAGGCACGTATTATTAGGTGATGTTGGGTGATCCAGTTGCATACAAACTAGAAAATATAAGTGATATACTTTTTTTCTAGCAGGAGTTATCTCTAAACGGCAAACAAATGACAAAAACAAATTGTAAACTGGAAGGACTAATTTATAGAACGGAACTGCCAAAAATGTGCACCTGTGAAATGAAAAATGATCCAATTATGTTTTTAATTGTTTAAAAACAGCTGAGAACATTGAAGAGGAAATAGAATACAAATTGAAATATTGCAACACTTTGAGGTTTTGAAAAGCTGTAGAATAAAACGGCACATTAGATCTTGAAGGAGTTTCAGTTGGTATCGTACCTGTATCAATGTAAACGGTTACCGTAATTTTGTTAAATAGTGTGCGTACTTAGTTTGCATGGATTATACAGAATATTTATGTAAACGTGTGCGTTGCTAGATTTCATATTCCTTAGAATTGATAATACAGTTCCTTCCTTTGATATTAATAAATAGAATATTTCTCTTTAGAGTCACACTTCGAATTTGAAAAAGGAAAACAAAAACGTTATAAAAGTAATTCTTTCCATCTCATTATGCAATACAACAGAACGGACGTACGACATATGAGCTAGATGATACTAATAAATAGCCTTCCATTCGTCTCCCCCCCCCCATTGCGATACCTAATCGGTCTATGACCATGATTGAACACAAAGATAGTATTTCCGTCTTTCATCGTCGTTGTCATTGTATCGTCCTCATTATTAGCATCACCAACGACCATAGCCATTGTTGACACCATCTTCACCATCACAACTACCGTTATCATTATTTTCATCATCATCACCATTTCTTCAGATCATAACATCTGGGAACAGTTTGTGCTGAGGTTTATTGTTGTGCACCCTCATTATATTATCGCAAGACACAGTACTGAGAAGAAAAAAAAAAAAAAGAAAGGCAGAAAAAGAAATAAATAAAACAAAAAACCAGTAGGATTAATCAGAAATGGACTGGAACAAACTATGTTTTACCCGCGAGACCAGCTACTCATATTGACAGAACAGTAACTACCTCAGGCGAACTATTCAGTCGTGACAGCTCGTCATCAGAAGACAGGTGTTCAGAACTAGGATGATGAGAGTTATAGATAAAGCCGACAGGATTGCGCCTCCTGAATACAGCATTAGATTTGAAAGGATTATCAAAGAAATCGGAGGACGAACAAGTGTAGTAATGTGATGTTTGGTTTACATGTAAACTTATTAAAAGATGTGTAACTCTTTTAAGGGAGATACCATCAGCAGATATGGATAGACTGGGGAGGATGTAATTCCCGTGTAAAGACTGGGAAAGCATTAAAAATCCAATGAGTGATTTTAACGAACGCCCATTGACTCCACTGAAATTTAAGGGCCGTGACTTTGGTAAGACGTGAGAATATGACGTTCAGGCGAGATTGAAAATACGGTTATATCATGAACGAATAATGAAAAGAAGTATACCGTATGCCAGCCTGATTATGGGGATAATTAGCTAAGGGAAATGGCGTAGCGGACAATAAGATCAATTATCTCTTTTGGCATCACTAACAATGGTATAATAGACGAGGCGAAATGACCAAGGGAAATAAAAAATGCTAGTATTGGTTAGGCATTTACGAGCTACTTCCCTTTGTGAACACTATATTCTCGGTACAATATATGCAAATCTACCTAACTTAGTAACTTTTCTGAGGTATATATGTAAACCGTTGCTATATATGAATCAAGAATATATGCAGGTAGTAATTAGAAAACAATGGGCGTACTCTGGCATAGTTCTCGGTTTGAATATATTTCAGTGTGGACTATATCCGAGCTGAAATCAGTAATAATGTATACGTTAAAAATCATAAGTAGTATACATTTCAAGAGCATGGGACAAGGGTGAAGTTGAATACCATTATAAATACATGTTGTGGCATGAACATTATCCGCGTCAAATGTGTATATAAATAAAATAAATAAATTTAAAAATTTATATTTCAAGTACTGTCGAAATGTATTGAAATCTAAATTCCTCTACCAGCTAGACCTTATTTTTTATACCAATAGAGGGATTCATTCACAACTTATAAAATTATGAACCAGTCAAACTATGGTAACAGAGTTAAGCGGACAAAAATAATTTGATTTTTGTTACATATCTCAAATAATGACACGAACCTACATGACGAATTCAAAGGGCTTTTGAGAGGTGATAGAAACCACCGTTCACGACTTTAACATGAACAAGGTCGGTATCAACAGATAACGCCCACACGTTGCACGTTTTGGTGTGTTATGCATACAGAATATGAAAATAGATGTCCTGATATGCTGATTTCAAATGTGAAAAGATATGTTCTAACATTTGAGAAAAGGTGAAGATTTATTTACTAATTTCAATAATATTATGATTGAAACAACTTTGAAAGTATAGCTTTAAAAAAATGGATGAAGGAGTACATTGTGAAGAAGAAATAAAACGTGTATTCCATATGGATACATTCACGAGTTTGTATGCTTCTAAAGTTTTTGAATAATTAAAAGATCTTGAAAAGTTTTTATGGACAGTCTACAATGTCGATTAAAAGAACATTACATAATTCATAGATGAAAGAGTTCGGTGTACAAAGTACATAGTAAAAACAGTGTTGATTAAATAATTTACAGAAATCATAGATGAAAAAGAGTTCGGTGTACAATAGTACATAGTACCTAGTGTTGATTAAATAATTTACAGAAATCATAAATGAAAAAGTGTTCGGTGAACAATATCACATGGTGTCTCAGTATATGGAATAATCGAAGCAGAGTTATCATTAAAATGGCGAAATTATAAGCTCATTGGCAAGTTTTAAAATTATTGATATTTGTGTTGCAAATTGTTGAAAATTGTTCATGTTCACTTACGCGACAAGTGAGACGTTACAGAACACCTAAATTCAAAATACGTAAAAGGGTTAGAATTTCAAACCTATTTTTTCTTCAAAAGACGGGCTACTTTCCTAACGTTACCGAACAAATGTTTATTAGGCACGTATTATTAGGTGATGTTGGGTGATCCAGTTGCATACAAACTAGAAAATATAAGTGATATACTTTTTTTCTAGCAGGAGTTATCTCTAAACGGCAAACAAATGACAAAAACAAATTGTAAACTGGAAGGACTAATTTATAGAACGGAACTGCCAAAAATGTGCACCTGTGAAATGAAAAATGATCCAATTATGTTTTTAATTGTTTAAAAACAGCTGAGAACATTGAAGAGGAAATAGAATACAAATTGAAATATTGCAACACTTTGAGGTTTTGAAAAGCTGTAGAATAAAACGGCACATTAGATCTTGAAGGAGTTTCAGTTGGTATCGTACCTGAATTTGTTTTCTGAGGGAACAAAGAACGTGCTCATTCCAAACAAAACCCCGTAAAATTCAAATAATCAGTAAATAACGAACTGAAATGAATGCAATAAAGCGATTGCACAGTATACAAGGTCCTTTAAAGGTAATAAACAACATTCCTGAAGAAAGAAAAATATAAAATTAATTTTTAAAAAAACGAAGGTGATTCAACTGTACAATGTACAAGACTAGAGTTGTACCTGTGTCATATGAACAAAATAAGGGGTAATGAAAGCAATAAGAATGATATAATCATTACAACATTTAAAACTACACAATTCATTATCCATGCTTCCTGGAGAAACGTTTCCTTCTCACGATTTCAATGTATAAATAATCTAAAATGTTGCAAAGAATTGCTACAACATTAAATAAAATAAATCGAATGATCTCCGAAGAGTTTTGTCACCACAAAAAATACTGTACATATTTCACAATTGTTGATATACATATTCTGAAGTTGGATTTTCACAGAACCAAATCTAACATGAAATGAAATTGAACTTCACAAATCAGTGGTACGATTAATATTGGAAACACGATTATGTGCACTGGCGGTACAAAAAGTTCTAAAAAATTTTACAAATGCAACGAAGAGAATAATAGTTGAAAAATAGAAACACGAACTGCAAAATACTAGAGATGTAAATAGTGTGTAATGTCGGCGAGACTTAAAAACATTTTTAATGTAAGGATAATGAAAAGATAAGTTACAGAAATCAACAAAAGGAACAAAATACTAGTTGAAATGGAAACGTCAACTGCAGAATACTAGAGATGTAGAGAGTACGTAAAGTCAAGGAGATTTAAATAGTTTTACTGTGGAGGTAATTAAAAGATAGAATAATTAAATTAACAAAGAATTTCGCGTAAATGTGGATAAAAGTAAATAAATTAAGAATGTATCTGACAAGAGAAAGTAAATTTGTCACTGGCACGATTGCCAAGTACAGTACCTTTGCCGTGCCCAGGTATATTTACATCCAACCATTTACCAAGAAATTTTCCAACTATTCGACGCATAAACGATTTACTGTATTGAATCAGATTATTTCATCTAGATACCTTTAAATATTTTTTACACTTATTTATTCAAGATCACAAAAAGGATGAAGTAGATAGATACAAGGCACATTGGAATATGAATTTTCGCCAAATCACTTGAATTTGGCAGTGTGGGTGGTCACAGCTGGTTGTAGGCAATTATGCTGACATTTAAATTATTAAATGTACTTAAGTTTTCTTTCAACTCCGTCAATTTTTACATTTGCTTTGAAATACAAACACTGTTTTCTAAAATAAATTTTCTTGGTGAGAACAATATTAATCCAATCCAGCAGAGCAAGACATAGACCTGCAACAATCTAAAAATCTAAGCTTTTATTTGTAACAACTGGACAATTCCCCCAAATTATGATTGAAAATAACGTCAAGATAATAATGAAACAGTCATAGGTGATATCATGTAATGGCAGTCGTTGGAAGATGAGGTAATAGGCTGGATATTTTTTTTAAGAGAGTAACGGCTTAACAGATGCGTGAATATCAGACTTGAAGTAGTCAGTCATATGAATGATTATCAGACTTGAAGTAGTCTGTCATATGAATGATTATCAGATTTGAAGTAGCCTGTCATATGAATGATTATCAGACTTGAAGTAGTCTGTCATGAGTGAATATCAAATTTGAAGGAGTCTGTCATAAGAGTGAATATATGACTTGAAGCAATCTGTCACAGGTAAATATCAGACTCAAAGTAGTCTGTCATATGAGTGAATATCAGTTTTAAAGTAGTCTGTCATGAGTGAATATCAGACTTGAAGTATACTGTCATGAGTGAATATCAGACTTGAAGTTGTCGATAAGACATATGTTATCTGTATCTTATATGCACAAGTTGAAAAGTGAACGGTCATTAAAACGTTGCTTACGACAGTGTGAAACGCTCGTAAGTTGATATATTAGGACACCAAGTATGCAACTCAGATGAATAAAGACAAAATTTCATGAGTATATCTCAAAAGCAAATGTTGCAGTGGACAACCCTGTTGGTAATCTTTTGTTACCGAGTAGCATGGTCACAAACATTTGTAATATGTTTCAACGCTCACCATCTGATCTTGCAATGCAGGTATTATACGTGGGTCTGTTTATTTCCTGTGTCTGTTATGTCACACGTTTCGGCGTCAAGATTGTGCCTTAGGAGAATACATTTAAACTCGCAAATATTGACCGTCGTGAAAAACATCGCTTCTGGCAATTATTTTGAAATATAATTTGGTAGAGAAGAGAGATAGTTTTCAAGACATGTTCTGCAGGTAAAGATGTAAAACAAATATAAATGAGCTTACTCTGAAACAAAGTAAACTGCACACCTTGTGAATTTAAATGGTCAGTCCCTTAGTTATGATGAAAAATGAAGAAAAAACTTTGACGGAAATTGTTTAAAGAAACTGAATTAATGTTTAGGGATGGTTTCGAGGAGAGCATTAGGCCAAGGTCAAATCAAAATTTGGGACAAGTGAATTATGTTAGTATTGTTACAGGTTCAAAGGCACACACTGTGTCCTTGAGTTATATATATTGATTGGCACCTGGCGACAAAGTCATGTACTTTACATCCAGGTTAGTGCACCACTTTGAAACCAGGTCAAAATTTCATAAAGAGAACTTGTATTGAATAAAATTTAGGTTCATGTATAGTAATCTGATTTGCTGAATTTTAAGTCTGACTTAAAACTGACCAATCCGATATCTTGAGTATAGACCTAATTTAAATTTTATGTTATTAAAATCAAAATTGGGTCCAAGTCATTTAGGGTCACCACCAACAGGCGTGATTAATGACGTCACCAACAACAACAGGTCACTTACTTAATTAACCAGGTCATGATGAGGTAATTTAAGGCCACTTCAGCCCTAAGTGCCATTTATTCCATCTTTCGCCACAGTTGTAGTCTATGCCGTCTTTCAAACATGCACAGTAGATGTATTTGTGATGAAATCCTTAGTACTGTTATCTACACTTGATCTCAGAAGAAGTGAAATAATAAAATCTGCTCGGAACTGGCAGAGACTACTTTCGACTTAACCATGCTTTCAAAATAATTTGCCAAAAGTAACGGATAAAATATCAAATTTAATGCTTAGGCATGGGAACCCTGGCAGTGGCGTTACCTATGGTGGCACTTTTTGGGGGTCTAAACTGTTTAGGCCTGTAGTTGAGTGTTTGGTACACAGTGATGTAAGTTCTATTTTTATCCAGTGTTCTGGATGTTTCTTAGTCTCCGGCAAATTCCGTTACAGTTCGCAATTTTAGCATTATATTTTGTCACAGATACATTTAACAAAAAAATAAAATATCCGTTATTTCAGTAGATTCCACTAAAGTAAGTCAATATCTTTTTGGAATTTTCGAAACAAATGTAGACTGTTATTTTAACTTAATGTTTCGGTCCATTGTTTTCTTCTAGTCTTTGCTGAATTCCCTGACAGTGTTTAATTTTAGTACCTTTTTAGTCACGTCCATTTTAGTGTATTTGGTTCCCTTTATTATATCTGTTTATAGTATCAGTTCAATATATGTAAATTTACTGACACCGCCAACATAATCTGATGCAAAGGTAATGCTATTTATTAAAGTCACCACAACCCCCCCCCCCTTAAGAGATTTCCCTTCGCAGTTTGGTTTGCACATTATTTCGGTTATCTTTTACTCTTTACAAAATCTGTTAAGAGTATTTAGTATTTAGTACACATGGGTGCTGGTAAAAAAAAAGACTGGGTTGACAGTAGGTATTGGTGATGATAGCTACTATGTGCATATTAGACCTCTGTGTTGATTATTTCTTTCTTTTGTTTGCTTTCAAGTTTTGTATTAACCATTTTAAACGTTCTGGGTTTGTGTGTGTGTGTGTGTGTCCGGAGGCGCATGAGATTGGAATGCTTTTGCTCACACAAAAAAAAACACTATTTACAATATCATCGTCGTCTTCATCGTCACGAGGATATGATATTTTGTGTTCATATCAGATCTTACAAATCTATGGATGGAGAAAACAAGAAACGAGAAAAACCCTACATTCTCAAACTTCACACACACACACACACACACACACACAGTTAGGCCCAACATTTAGTATCTATGACTCCATGCGCTGGAAAATGTGAAGGAAAAATACACTGGTGAGGGAGCCTCAAGTCTCTGTCACTGTAGATATCACCTGACAAAAATGTTGAAAGAACGATTTATGGATAATGTGGTTAGAATCCGGAAATAATAAGGCCTATTGATGATGTTGTTTTAGATGTGGTTCATAAAGTGGGCTGTGCCGCACCCGGGGTGGGGGTGGGGGGATTACCTAGGCGGCACTAATGCTGAATAATGCTTTTTACTGGGTAAGGTAGGGGACGCTGAGAATAACCAAGGGGGCGGTGGCCTGAAAAAGTTTGGGAACCATTGGTTTAGTCATTATTTTTTATTCATGGATTCCTAATTTTGTCTTTAAACAACAAAATCTGGATCAGAATCTCATTGTATATAAACATCAGTATAATATGTTTCAAGTGTAAGAATTGTTTGTCTTTCTCGTCCGGTACTTTGGAGAAAATAAATAAATAAATAAATAAATAAATAAATAAAGTTTGAAGCGTCTGGCTGCAGTAGATAAACCTATAATATCTATTATTACAAATTTACGAGTGTTTACGTCAGGTCTACTCAACCGTAGTACTTTGCAACCATTTTTCCGGGTCTTGACCCATTGACGCAACCATAGTGCGATTTAAACTGGCCCGACTACGGAGTTCTCCGCGTGATATAGTAAGCTTTCAGTGTGACAGAGAATACGATGGAGTCTACGGTTTATGTAGCAGTTTCACTTATAATTCTTAAATTAGTGCATTTTATCCATTCCTTGGACAATTCTATAGGTAAGTATGATATGTGGGATTAGAAATTTTCCAAGAGAAAGCGTGAAAGTGTCGTGATTGTGAGGTCGACGTGCCAGATACAGAGGCTGGATTGGCATTGGGTAGATTAGTGCGATGCAAACAAGGCTAGGTGTCTTGGATGAGTGACTCACACGTCACTGTTATTAAATTGCTTTGATCTAAAATAATGGATATTATAGGGCTTAACGGGTTGTTTTTCATTGCAGTTGTACGTTTACTGGACAGAAATGAGTTGGTGATGCAGTAGTCATACAATGCAAGACATAGCACATGTTATTTTTGTTTTAGTGCTGTCTTACTATCCAAATAACGTGCTTGTATAACGTGTTCCGATGTTGGTTGACATCGGAACGAGTAATCAAAGTTTCAAGGATATCTCACACACTTGACAACCCATATCAACCCTCTTCCACAAATTTATATGTAATTAATATACTTACTGTGCTCTTTTTATCCTGGTGGAATCAAAATCTGACAATAGCAAATGGGTGCATTTTCATGTTCCGTTGACATACATTTGGATTTTTTGCAATGCGACAGTAGTCGAGGTATGCCATATGTTTAAAGTAGGTTCATGTGGGGGATATGTTTCTTGGACGAAATGAAACATTGCTTACAGTTCCAATAAGCATAGTATATTTTTATTTGTTTCATTAAAGAATAATATTTCAACTTGACCCGATTTTGGCATTCCCAGCTTTCATCGGTTTCCAACCAACTGAAATATTGGCCAACGAAACTTGAAAACAGGTCCATTTCTTTTGTGAGAATTTGAATTTATTAGAGAAAAGACATCAGGGTAAGTAAAGTCTGACAAAAACATTATAACTTTACTTTGTAGAAAAGTGTCATTATTGGTTGCATGTTGTGTGTGATATTCCTGAAAATTTGACTTTCTTTACACTGTTAGTTGATATCAAAACATGCTACACAGCGCCTTTAGTAATGCAGTAAGACCCATCACCCCCCAGAACAAAAATATTGGGTGATGTGTCTTACATTATAGGACTAGGTGATACAGTTTCACTTTACAAAGCATTGTGGGTTTAAATACAATGTCACAGTTGTATCTTGGTGAAATATTACTTTCTGTCCCAGTGGACTGAGAATTTGCAGATCTTAAGAAAAGTAAACTTGTTAAGAAACAAAATGAACACAGTTACTATCATTGATACTTCAGGCTTGAACAGTTAAATTGTAAAAACTGAGAATTTCCTAGTCACACTATATTCAGATGAAATGGTACAACAAAACAAAATTCACACTGTAGTGGTGACCTTAAGTTTAAAAATATGTTACAGTAATGGCCATTAAACACTTTACATAGCAACTGCCACAAACCTTCAGTGTTTTTATATTATATCATTGTTTCAAGATATATATTAATTGGCATTGCTAATGCCAACAGACATAGATGTACCAACACTAATGAAAAGCTGTGTACATTTTTATGTTTGGCTGCCACTGACTTGGATTACATTTTTTGTTGAACATTCTTTCCTCACCCACTTTCAGTGGTAGCCCTTTCGTCATGAGTCCGGTATTCTAACCACTAAGGTGACTGAAAGGGTGTGGGTTTCAGTCTTACAATCAAATTGAATGAAACTGGCTTGGCCTATATGGTGTGCCCATGGGTTAGTCACTTCACTCCAACTGCCTTTGCAGGGCCTCTAGTGGCCAAGTGGTCTAAAGCGCTCTCCGTTACAGATCACTGCCATCTCACTTCTGTCTGCGTGGGTTCGAGTCTCGAATTCGGCTAATGTGGGTATGTGAGAAAGCTTGCCTGTAGCTTCTCGTGGGTCGGTGGTTCTTTCCGGTGTTTTCACGGGTTCTTCCTCCACCATTAATACTGGCCGCCATGTATAGCCTATCATGTGCTGAAAAATGGCGTTAAACCCTACAACAACAACAACAACAACAACCAACTGCCTTTGCTGTAAATATTCTGTGTGTGATGCTGTACTATAAAACACTAAGCATCCACTGACCTAAAAAATCTCAGGATGGTGTTTATTTCTTCTTATTTAATTTCTTAAAGGTTTTATTATTTTAGTTCATGATCACATGAGTTTATTCCGTGCTGTATGCATCCTGCATTATCCAGAATCATGAAACTTGCTGAGGAGATGCAGTTGGATAAGTTCTACACGCTTTTGCTAAAAGAGGTCACTGTGAGCTATATTTCATGCTTAATTCATTCATTGAAAAATTTTGTTTAAAGGTCACTCGTTGGGTACTGTTTATGTTCAGATCATGAAATTTGATAATTGGATGCGTCTCTTTTTAGTACTACATTCTTACAAACTTAACAATATTACTATAACCAACATCATATTCTGCTGTACTAACTTGTTTGATTCCTCATTTAATTGTCAAAATCTACAAACTTCATCAGTTTGGATACCACAAAAGTTGATACAGTTCAATATTACAAATTAAATTGGAAAGTAGATGTTGTCATTCTTTATAATCTGTATGTAAATTGGCATAAAGGTCTTCATGTAATTTAAGGATGAGTGTAATTCCTAACAAAGACACATTTCATCCATACAGGTGTGTACATTTACATTTGTTTACTCACCATCACCTGAAATTAACTTGCACTAGGGACAAGCCAGTTACACTCTATACCTGTTTACAATGAGTCCAAGTGCAAACTTCATAGATCCATATATATGCCATCACATAATGCATGGGTACATCTAGGTCTGTGCAGTTTGCTAGGAGTAATCAGTAGAACAAATAACAAACCATATATTTGAATACATATACATTATGCTACATTAGTCAGGATCTTTGTTGCTTGTGGTTTGACAGGACTTATAAGTGAGTTTATAAGGTATATTGTTAACTGGCAATCCAAGTCAAGACACTACACAAGTTGTGTCCAAGGCAAACATTACAAGATACAAGTTCTTTATTTCAGACTCCATTCTCCATACAATAGGTTAAAATTTAAATATATTTTAAACATAAATTCCTGTGTGTCTGATGTACAAATGTAGAGATACATATATAATTAATGCTTTAGTCAGTGTTAAGAACCAAAATATGTAATATATATAAAGAGCAATTTGTTCCATAATTTAATCAAAGAATTCATAATGAATATTTATATTTGCACAGGGATTTCAAGATACAGTTTTTTCTACTTTATTGGATATTATGGTCTTCACTGAAAAGATGCTTTCACATTAGGTCTTCATGGGTAAACACATTATGATTTTCAAATATTGTAGAGGTACAGTTCCATTGTTGACTGCTTAATAGTAAATGAAGATTTGTTGTAATGGATAACTCATTTTTTATGTGTTCACTAAAGAGGTACACAGTACATGTATATTTTGCAATAATAAGATTTGAATAATCTAATTTTGATATTCAAAGAACAGTCTGTAAATCTGTGATGTCACTTGATACTTTAATTACATATGTATCTTATTGATTGGATTTAAAAATATGCCCTTATAAGTATTACATTTGACATGGACAAGTGTGGCAGTTAAGAAGGATGGGAGAAGGTGACAACAGTTTGAAAGATGCCTACAGAAAAACTATGCATACTGATTTGTGTGATTTTATGTGATATTATTCTCTAATGCATAATCTTCACATATATATTTCTTAAATCTTTAATATTCAGACATCTGAGTGATATATCAATTGCAATTGTTTTTGTTGAAGAAATAACCATTTAGTTGCAGAAAATAGTTACAGATGACATGGACCAAACTTGTGGATTAAATCACCTATGTATATATAGTATTTGAAATAGCAAGGGGAAAAGAACACCTCCCTGCCACACTCTTGGTTACATGGAAAAAATAGCATGCTGCACAGAAACACTGCATTTAGTACAGCGTTTTGCTGTTATCAGTTTTGGTGTCAGCTATATACATGTAGATGGATATTCAGTTGTTAAGCAAATGTTTTTAAAATTGGTTTAAAGTGTCAATTGAATTACCCAATCAGATGTTTTGGTGTCCTTAAAAAAGCCATGCCAACAGGGCTGCCACGTTCTAAACAATAGTTGACAGTTTCTTTGAATGCATTGTCATAAGTCTGTTGAATATTGTTTCTGGAAACCAAATTTATTATCAGAGATTGTGACTTCATGTTGTTGTAGTACAATACATACATTAAAATATTTTTGAAATAACTCATGAGAGTTATTGGTCTATTATTTTTCATCTGACATGTTATCAATTTTACTTGTCAATAGAGCAATAATTCTTACTTTTGTGACATCATCTAGAACAAGATGATGGACAAATATACAGTTACTGGGTATGTACAAATATACAGTTACTGGGTATGTACAAATGTACAGTTACTGGCTATGGACAAATATACAGTTACTGGGTATGGATAAATATACAGTTACTGGGTATGGACAGATGTATAGTTACTGGATGTGGACAAATGTACAGTTACTTGGTAAATAAAACCATCAAAAGGATTTTAAGTCTCTGAAAATTTAAATGGTTTAACATAAACTAGGCATTTACCTAAATTTTGTTTAGTTATGGCATACTTGATCACAGACAATGAACAGTTGAATACAAATATATTGGTAATCTAGTCTCCTTCATGACCAGTACCCAGTATTTGTTTGTTGATTTGTATATAAAAATAATAAGATGTTTATTTCATTATATTAACTTTTCATTTAAAGTAGCTTTTAATTTTGTCAGTAATTGTCAGGTGCCCATTGCTAAGAAAAACATGTCTGTGGTCTTGTGAATGAGTCTGAAAAGCAGATCTGCATGTGCATTACCCTTTGGGTCAAGTGAAATGTCACTTCTTGCATCTTGGTACTTCTCTAATTGAAACAGTGAAGAATACATATACAAATTTGTTTTTGTGCCATGCCTTTGAAGATGCAGTGTCTGTATTTTTTTGTTCTTATATTCCTGAAGTTCACGGTCTCTCTGAAGTCCCAAGTGGTCTAAAGCACTCACCATTCCGGATCACTGCCATCTCACCTCTGTCTACGTGGGTTTGAGTCTCAGGCTCGGCTAACATGGGTATGTGAGAAAGCCTGCCAGTAGCTTCTCATGGGTTGGTGGTTCTTCCCGGGATTTTCCAGGGTTCTTCCTCCACCAGTTATACTGGCCGCCATGTATAGCCTATCTTGTGCTTAAAAATGGCATTAAACCCTACAACAACAACTCTCTGAAGTCCACACAATACCTTAAAAAAATTTGTCAGTGATAATGATGTACACTGTATTGATATTGAGGTGCTTTTATGTGGTTTCAAGTGATCTACCATATATACTTGCTTATAATTCGAGTCAAACTGCAAACAACAGAGATCCTGATCTAAAGCACCTGCAGATCAGGGTCTGTGTTGTTTGTTCTACTAAGTATTCCTAACAAATTGCACAGACCCAGATCTGTTAATACATTATATGACAGCAGGTCTGAGTCTGTGCAGTTTGCACTTTGATGCCATTTATAAGCGAGTTTTTATGGTAGCATCACTACCAAATCTGTCTTGAAAACAAGTCATATGGTACTGTACCTTACAATTATCATTCTGAGGTGAAATAACATATTTATTGATATAAATAACACATGGTTGTTGCCAGTGTGTTCAGGGTCATTTGTTTTTGTTGTTTTTTTTCCCATTCTGTTACAGTTTGCATATTCAGAAATTTATGAATAGACTGAATTGATTGAGAAATCTTAAAAATCTGTGAGAACACTTGAAAATAATTGAATTGTTAGCCAGTGGTACTAAAACTTTGTGAAATGACAAATTCATTTGAGTCCAATTGATTGTAGCCAGTTCGAAACTTATAAAAAAAGATATAGTAGTTTTAAATTTCATCTTTTACAATACACAAGTTGATAGTCCATACTCTGATGATGATTTCAGGATTGAAAGCCGTGACTCTTTTTTTTTTATATATATCAGTAATGGCTTGTTAACATAGACAAGTATGAACATTTCTGTTAAATCTATTTTGTGCACATTTCTGAAAAATCTCTTAAATGATGCCAGTTAAACAGCTTGGTGGAACCAAACTTCGCATGTGGGTACATTTTGAGAGTATCAGGAGCTAAGTTCATTGATATTCTTCTCAGTAATCTCATGTTCGAGGTTGAAGACCAGAAGAACTTGTCCGATGGTCTGTGATCTGTTTCATCCACTCATTAACACGTTATAGCTACTCCTCCATAATTATCTGGTGGGTCCTTAATGAATATGGTCGATGTGGTGACAATCTTTTTATTGCTACTCATTCTGAATGGATGGTCAGATAAATATGAAGTTTTCACTACAAATTTCTTAGTGTCTAGTTGGTATTAAATAAAAATGGGATTATTTGATGTCCAGCATGGCTGCATTAAATAAACAAATGCACAGCTTATCTAGAGCTGTTGCCAACTTTGAAAAGGTCACTAAATAGAATGTGACCAAATTTTATAGAAAGTATCCAGGTATAGATGGTACACAATTGATGCAGATCTGTCAACAAATATCTAACTGTATTTTAAAATAGAAAATGACTTATTCAGAACCACTGAAAACAAAAGTTTATTATATTTAACAGAAATTTTTTAATGGTCAAATGAGCAAAAAGTCACATCTGATTGGTTATGGAACAGCTGGATGTAGCCTTGTAGTGTAATTCAAAATGGTGACAGGATGTAAGGCTGTGTTATTCCACTTTGATTTACAAGTTGTGAAACATAGGATTTAATTCATAACTATTCAGTACATATCACTGAAAGTCACATTCAGCTAACTGTAACTAGGAACTGTGAAAAAAAATAAGGGTGTCTAAATTGTACACTGTTGTGTTATGGACAGATCTGTCTGCATCAGTTGCATCATTGTATGAAGACTGCAAACCATCCATCAGTATCATTACAGGTTTCAGGGCTGATTTGTTGGACTAGACCAACTGCTCTTGCATTAGGCTGATAGGCAGATTTCAGGAGCTGTCTTGGGCCTCTTGTTCTTTTCATAACTAATTACCACAAAACTATGACAAACACTTGATGTGAGTTCACTATTAAATCAAAGCAGTAGTTGCCTTTGTCATTTTGCTCCTGACAGGTGACATACTTTATATGACAGAATACCAGTCTTTCTGTTAGATCTTTTTAGTGATGATTGTTGAACATCTTCATACATATGATCATTACTGCATAAACAGACTGGATTTCCTCTACTACTAACCAGCCTGGTATTGGCATGTCTCCATTTAATTCAAATGCTTTTTTGTGACAGCATTATGTTTTTCTTGTCACGATGCAAACATCATTTGAAATTATGAACATTAACATATAGTGTAGTTCATATATAATTGATGAAACAAAGGTTTTATAGGCTAAATGTTGTTGTTCCATGCATAAATGTATCTGTCCATTTGTGTATCCAGTCTTTTTTTTTTTTTATACCTATTGAGACATGGCTTGCAGTGCAGACTCATGAAGATACTGTATGTTGTATGTCTCAACTGAGTTGCTGGGACATTCATTACTCACAGGATTTATTGAATTATTGTGTGTGTGTGTGATCTGGATTTTTAATGTAGCTTAACAATTTTTCAGTCATATCACTATGATGTCTGCAGTGTGGCAGTTTATAGTGAATAAAGTGATGCCTAGCACTGGGGCATCATGCTGCAGACATATAGCAGCATGTCCCACCCAGTCACATTATCCTGACACCAGGTGAACCAGTTCTAATACTAAGCTTTTAATGCTGAGTGCCTAGCGAGGCAGCTGCTGGTATCATTTTTGTAAGTCTTTGTTATTAAAGATATGTTAAAAATCCAAATCACACACACTGTCATATAGTTCCTGTTTTAAAATACTATTGACATACTAGCATTTTTGCCTGTATTTCAATTTTTAGAGCCATATCACTGTCTGATATGTCTAGCACCATTCCTCAGTATAAATAACTATAAACAGTTTTACACAAATTAAATTTCTTGAGCCATTTTCTTCTCCGTCTTTACTCTTTCCCATCTGTTAGTTATCGGCGAGATTAAGAAAAAGGAAAAGAAGGAAGAAAGAAATAATAATAATTTTGCTTGAAATCCTGTACATTGACCTGAAATATATGGACTTTTGTGTTTTACTACTACATAGATCTAAAGTAATGTTTAATTGTATAGATTGAACTTGATGTGCAATTCTCACCCTAATTAGAAGACTGATCATTTTTGGCCAGTTGTTGTTGTTTGTCCTTTGAGTTTGAAGCTAATGATGACATTACTAATTGGTTTGGTTTCTGTGAATATGTGAATGATGGTCAAGCTGATTTGTACTCTGAACTGTCTGGCACACTTAACACCATGGGTAATCAAGCCAATTTCTATTTTTGTACTGTCTGGCACACTTAACACCATGGGTAATCAAGCCAATTTGTATTTTTGAACTGTCTATGGCACACTTAACACCATGGGTAGTCAAGCCAATTTCTATTTTTGTACTGTCTGGCACACTTAACACCATGGGTAATCAAGCCAATTTGTATTTTTGAACTGTCTGGCACACTTAACACCATGGGTAATCAAGCCAATTTGTATTTTTGAACTGTCTATGGCACACTTAACACCATGGGTAATCAAGCCAATTTCTATTTTTGAACTGTCTATGGCACACTTAACACCATGGGTAATCAAGCCAATTTGTATTTTTGAACTGTCTGGCACACTTAACACCATGGGTAATCAAGCCAATTTGTATTTTTGAACTGTCTATGGCACACTTAACACCATGGGTAATCAAGCCAATTTGTATTTTTGTACTGTCTGGCACACTTAACACCATGGGTAATCAAGCCAATTTGTATTTTTGTACTGTCTGGCACACTTAACACCATGGGTAATCAAGCCAATTTCTATTTTTGAACTGTCTATGGCACACTTAACACCATGGGTAATCAAGCCAATTTGTATTTTTGAACTGTCTATGGCACACTTAACACCATGGGTAATCAAGCCAATTTCTATTTTTGAACTGTCTGGCACACTTAACACCATGGGTAATCAAGCCAATTTCTATTTTTGAACTGTCTATGGCACACTTAACACCATGGGTAATCAAGCCAATTTGTATTTTTGTACTGTCTGGCACACTTAACACCATGGGTAATCAAGCCAATTTGTATTTTTGTACTGTCTGGCACACTTAACACCATGGGTAATCAAGCCAATTTGTATTTTTGTACTGTCTGGCACACTTAACACCATGGGTAATCAAGCCAATTTCTATTTTTGTACTGTCTATGGCACACTTGATTAGGTGGCATCATAGGAAATTTGTAGCATAAACAGTGACTTTTTCTGCTTTAATCAGTTTTCTGGATATTTACCTAATCCATTGGACATTGTTATTTATCAATTTATTTATTGAAAACAGTTTTGGGGCTGATCCAAACATTGAAACAATTATTGCAAATAAAACTGGTATCATCATCATCATCATCGTCATCATCATTGTCATCAGTAGTAGTACCGATAGTAGTAGTAGTTACAATAGTTGTAGTAGTAGTCATTGCCATCTCAGTAGTAGTGGTCATGGCAGTTGTAATTGTATTAAAAATACTATACCTTTTAGAATACCACTATTAACAGTAATAAGAACAACAGCAGCTGCAAAACCTTGACTGTATAAATCTTATGCTTTAATAGTTGTTTTTCATATGGGATTTTTTTCCCCACTAGATACACTTTTTTTTGCAGGAAAACAATTGAATCTGCAGTGAAATAATTTCCTTCCTTAATTCTGAATGCAGGATAAATCATTATATCTGATGTAGAGCTTCACTGAGTGTTGTTTGTTACAATTGTCTGGGACCATTGTTAACTATTACAATTTCCTCAGTCATTGATTTACTCCACTGAGAGACTGGTCAGTTGCATTGTGCCACAGTGACATAGTTCATTGCATTACCATTCTGTTGCCTTATCAGGGTTTTCTTTATCAACTGGGAACCAGGTGATTTACCTGGCTACTTTTACTTTACACCTGGCAACTTTAAGAAAACAATGTATCCTAATTGGGGGAGTTCCTCCCAAACCCCCGTTTCCTTTGGCAATTCACTCTCCAACTTTAAATCTAATGAAAGGCAATGATTATTTCTACCAGTTTTAAACTTAATGGGAAAGGGACTGTACCACCTACCTTGTCTTCACCACAAGTCAACATTTATCGTTATGGGGGTGATGACAAATACATTTGCAAACCAGTCTTCATGATATGTCAAGGTCAGCTTTGCTGTTTTCTGTTACAGTACCATTTCTGGTTCACAACCTCTCTATTTACATCTATTTTGTTCTTTTTTTGCAGATGACAGAAGTTCTGGGCTTCTGTTTCAATCCATACAAACCGAATTTACTGCACATGAAATAGTTATACCAGAAATATACAAGGATGAAATAAGGCAGCCTTCTACTTCCTTTAAAGTAAGACTTTAGATTTAGAATTTTATAAAAGAATGTACCGTCATACCTGCCATAGCATCCATCAGCTTAAAAGAACCACATTTGTATAAATACAGGTTTTAATTAAAATTAGTTTTTTTCTTAATTTAATACAGATTTCCCTCTCAGTAAAGACTACCTGATCTTTAAAAGACTACCTGATTATACAGAATACTTCTGAATGGTCCCTCAGTCTGGGTAAAACCATGATCTCCAATATTATGGAGTCATGACAGACATGGATAAAAAGTTTGTGTTCTGTTGACCTTGGAATTCCTGCTTTTTTTTGTTTCGTTGGCAGGAAAGGGTTGCATTTTGTCTTGAAGATAGTTTTCATTAGTTGTGATTTGATTGAATGATATTTTAAACTTTCAGAAATATGAAAGTCATAATTTGGTGAATCAGAAGGTCAACAGAACATGAGATTATATCAGTGTCAAACATGTCTTATCACAGGTAGATCTAAATTGTAATTCTTATTGCTGGTAGATCTGAATTGTAATTCTTATTACAAGTAGATCTGAGTTGTAATTCTTATTACAAGTAGATCTGAGTTGTAATTCTTATTACAAGTAGATCTGAGTTGTAATTCTTATTACAAGTAGATCTGAGTTGTAATTCTTATTACAAGTAAATCTGAGTTGTAATTCTTATTACAAGTAGATCTGAGTTGTAATTCTTATTACAAGTAGATCTGAATTGTAATTCTTATTACAAGTAGATCTGAGTTGTAATTCTTATTACCGGTGGATCTGAATTGTAATTCTTATTACAAGTAGATCTGAGTTGTAATTCTTATTACAAGTAGATCTGAGTTGTAATTCTTATTACAAGTAGATCTGAGTTGTAATTCTTATTACAAGTATATCTGAATTGTAATTCTTATTACAAGTAGATCTGAGTTGTAATTCTTATTACCGGTGGATCTGAATTGTAATTCTTATTACAAGTAGATCTGAGTTGTAATTCTTATTACAAGTAGATCTGAGTTGTAATTCTTATTACAAGTAGATCTGAGTTGTAATTCTTATTACAAGTAGATCTGAGTTGTAATTCTTATTACAAGTAGATCTGAATTGTAATTCTTATTACAAGTAGATCTGAATTGTAATTCTTATTACAAGTAGATCTGAGTTGTAATTCTTATTACAAGTAGATCTGAATTGTAATTCTTATTACAAGTAGATCTGAGTTGTAATTCTTATTACCGGTGGATCTGAATTGTAATTCTTATTACAAGTAGATCTGAGTTGTGATTTTTATTACCGGTAGATCTGAGTTGTAATTGATATTACCAGTAGATCTGAATTGTAATTCTTATTACAAGTAGATCTGAGTTGTAATTCTTATTACAAGTAGATCTGAGTTGTAATTCTTATTACAAGTAGATCTGAGTTGTAATTCTTATTACAAGTAGATCTGAGTTGTAATTCTTATTACAAGTAGATCTGAATTGTAATTCTTATTACAAGTAGATCTGAGTTGTAATTCTTATTACAAGTAGATCTGAGTTGTAATTCTTATTACCGGTGGATCTGAATTGTAATTCTTATTACAAGTAGATCTGAGTTGTAATTCTTATTACAAGTAGATCTGAGTTGTAATTCTTATTACAAGTAGATCTGAGTTGTAATTCTTATTACAAGTAGATCTGAGTTGTAATTCTTATTACCGGTGGATCTGAATTGTAATTCTTATTACAAGTAGATCTGAGTTGTAATTCTTATTACAAGTAGATCTGAGTTGTAATTCTTATTACAAGTAGATCTGAGTTGTAATTCTTATTACCAGTGGATCTGAATTGTAATTCTTATTACAAGTAGATCTGAGTTGTAATTCTTATTACAAGTAGATCTGAGTTGTAATTCTTATTACAAGTAGATCTGAGTTGTAATTCTTATTACAAGTAGATCTGAGTTGTAATTCTTATTACAAGTAGATCTGAATTGTAATTCTTATTACAAGTAGATCTGAATTGTAATTCTTATTACAAGTAGATCTGAGTTGTAATTCTTATTACAAGTAGATCTGAGTTGTAATTCTTATTACAAGTAGATCTGAATTGTAATTCTTATTACAAGTAGATCTGAATTGTAATTCTTATTACAAGTAGATCTGAGTTGTAATTCTTATTACCGGTGGATCTGAATTGTAATTCTTATTACAAGTAGATCTGAGTTGTGATTTTTATTACCGGTAGATCTGAGTTGTAATTGATATTACCGGTAGATCTGAATTGTAATTCTTATTACAAGTAGATCTGAGTTGTAATTTTTATTACAAGTAGATCTGAGTTGTAATTCTTATTACAAGTAGATCTGAGTTGTAATTCTTATTACCAGTAGGTCTGAGTTGTAATTCTTATTACAAGTAGATCTGAATTGTAATTCTTATTACAAGTAGATCTGAGTTGTAGTTCTTATTACCGGTAGATCTGAGTTGTAATTCTTATTACCGGTAGATTGAATTGTAATTATTTATTACAGGTAGATCTAAATTGTAATACTTATTATAGGTAGAGCTGAATTGTAATTCTTATTTCAGATAGATCTGAATTGTAAAACTCGTTGCAGGTAGAATTGTAATACTTATTACAGTTAGATGTAAATTTTAATACTTACTACTGGTAGATAGAATTGTAATATTTATTACAGGGAGATCTGAATGGTAATTCTTATTTCAGATAGATCTGAATTGTAACACTTGTTGTAGGTAGAATTGTAATACTTAATATAGTTAGATGTAAATTTTAATACTTACTACAGGTAGATAGAATTGTAATTCTTATTACAGGTAGATGAATTGTAATTCTTATTACAGGTAGATGAATTGTAATTCTTATTACAGGTAGATGAATTGTAATTCTTATTACAGGTAGATCTGAATGGTAATTCTTATTTCAGGTAGATCTGAATTGTAATAGTTATTACTGTTAGATCTGAATTGTAATTATTTTTATTACAGCTAGATCTAAATTTTAATTCTTATTTCATGTAGATCTGAATTGTAATACTTATTAAATGTAATCTTATTACAGGTAAATATGAATTGTAATCAGGTTGGATAATCATCTGGTGGTCATTATAAACGTATTTGAAGTTCATTTCATATGTAGACAGTATCAGTGACATATTTGGTGCATGTGTGTGCAGCATATTTTAATTTTGTTTTCCAGTGAATATTTTATGGCATGAAGTTTTATTCATATCACTGTTCCATACTTCTCTTCCCTCCAGACTGAAGGACAAGCCACTTTAAAGAACTTTTGTTTCTCTATAACAGTAATTGATTCTAAAGATTTAATTTTCATAAGTTTATAGTATCTTGACTTGATTACAAGGTCCAACAATATCAGTATTTTGTCAAGCTGACCAGAAAATTATCATGAGTTGGACCAGCAGGTAGTCACTAATTTTGAACACAGGTTCAAATTGTTATAGGCTACAGTGCATTATGAGGGTGCGTTTCTTAAAGATAAGGGACTATTTTGACAAGATCCAGTGCTGTGTGCAGATTTTTGAAAAAAGTGTTTTATAGATACATATAAATGCCAATAAAAAAAATGTATTGCTGGTTTGAGGTTTAACAGTTCCTTTTTAAAGCCTAGAGTTTAAATGTTCATTAAATATACTTTTTTCTTGCTCTGTCATGCACAAGATTAGTAGATATCACTTCCTCCATCCCTAGGATTAGTCTTATAAGTTCTGTATGTACAGTTCATTGCAGGAGTTTGTTCATGTAGAGTATTTTCTGATGTCAGAGCTCACTACAGCTTTAGTTACAAGTAATTTACCTGTGTTTTGGAAACATTAGATAGGCAGTTTAGTTTCTCTGTGTGCTATGGTTGTAAAATGTTTAAAGTTAAAATTGACTTTTAGTTACAGCTAGACTACCAATACTATTTCAAAGATAGTGGGGGTGGGGTAGGTAACACAAATATGATGAAATGTGAAATATACCTCCCCCCAGTGACGAAAGGTGCAAAGAAGGGCCCAATTAATGTCCTTGTAGGCCCTAGGCCAGTGCTGTCCAAACTGCAGCCCATGGGCTGCATACGGCCCGCGGGCTGATTTTAAATGGCCCGCCAGAGCTTGAGCAGCTATCTAGTCGTTGCTTTTGTTTTCTGCTGTGGCCCTCGGCTTCAAGAAAAACATTTTTCAGTGGCCCATGGTGTCAAAAAGGTTGGACAGCACTGCTCTAGGCACACAGGTATGAACTTTTCAATAACATGTTGTTCATATGTGCTTGGTATACACTTTTCAGTAACATGGTTTTCATTGGCCCTAGGCACAGTGGATATTTGGCCCAGGTGCTAGGTGGAGATAGGTACAGCAATGTCCGTCTTTCTGTCCATCCATGGACATTGTGATTTTTTTTTGCAACATAACTTAAGTCACATGTACTATGCTGTTTCTAACATCAAAATATAGTAGCTTACCCATGGGTAGAAGCTAGATACAATGTCAAGTTAAAGCACTAGAGCTGAAAATATGATTCTACTGTCTGCTTGAGAAGTCATGTTTTTTTTTGTGTGTCTTAAGTTTCTTCAAATTTCATAGGTAGACTACCGGTATTCTTGGGCAGGGTCAGCTCCATATAGATTCTGAGGCCATGAGCTCAAGGTGACAGGAGCCTACATTGTAATTTTATGGGTTTCCATTTGATAAGTAAAATTTCTTGATCCAGTCTATTTTAAACTTCATGGTTTGTTTACAGTTTGGCTGAGACACCCATTTAGTTATTCTTTTACTCAATGATCAGTATTGCAGAGCTAAAATTGTCATTTGCTTTCCATATGATTTGTCCAATTTCTTAAGTTTCCTGCACTCAGTTTTTGCAGTACATTGAGGAAGGGCAGCTCCAAGTTGAGTCTGCAATGGATAGATCAAAGGTTAACATCGCTGTATGTGAAATTGTACAGTTATCTTAATTGTATGTTAAAATAGCTATGGTCATTGAAGCAGAACCGGCCTTTTTTCTGATGCATAATTTTTCATTAGCCATTGTTAGGCAACCAGTACCGGAAGTTTCTTATCACTTCCTCTCCTAAACCATTGGGAGGATTGTTCTTTAATTATACAGACACGTTCATCCAAACATCCATTTGGCCCTAGATGTAAAAATTTTAGTATTGCTACTACTCCAGAACAGATTTATTACAAATTCTTCCCCTGAATAGATGGTTATATGAACTGGAATTTTTAAAGACTTTTTATGATGTCTAGTGTGTCCTAAATGAACATTGTGCCAATCTAACATCCAAGGTGGCTACCACAGCACTAAGCAGCGATCTTCAAAATTGTGTTATTAATACTACTTTGATTGGATGGTCATATTGACACATATAAGACTTCTTGTGTTGTCTGGTTCATCGTAAATGAAAATGCTACTGATATGACATCCAGATTGCTGCCATGTCAATCAGCTTGAAAATCTTGTTATTGCTACTTCTCCTGAATGGGTGGTCATACATGAGGTTTCAGTAAAAGACTTGTGATCAACATCAAAATAGACAACATTGTGTAATGTCCTGACTCGGTAACAGATTGCTTATCAAATGTCGACTGTTTTTGTGTGCATGTTATTGTGTGTCTGTTACAGTTATGTCGAGATCAAGCTCATAAATTGGCAGAACAAAATAGTTACAAATTTGAAATATTCATCTGATATGTAGTTACAACTGAAAGGGTTACTTCCTTGTTCTTGATAATTCTTAGTCACAGATGAAGGCAGTGTGATATTGCAAAAAATGTTGAACTCTTAAGATATGTATGCTCTGAGCATTAGAAATTACTAATGATCATGATACGTAATTGTTCACGTTTAAAAATGATTTTGACCTGTTATGTATATTTAATTTAATTGTTTGTCTGTTAGTTTTATTTTATTTTTATTTCATTACATGGTATTGTAATGTAACATTGTTTGCTGCACTTGACCTTGTCCAAAATTGAGTTCATTTCTGCTTGACCTGATTGACTTTTTATTTTTTAATTTTTTATATATATTTCATTTATGTAAACAACTAAAAATAGTCTTATGTCATTTGTTTAGGTTCGAATAAACATTAACACAAGAAAGAGTGAAAACAACAAGCTTTGAAAAATACAATATTTTATTTCCTTGGAAAAATTCTGTAAAAATGAAAAAAATATAAACTTGTGGTTTTATAGGATCAAATCCAAAAAATAATCAGAGAATACATTTTAGTAGTCCTAATAATAAAATGTTCTGCTTTTTCACGTTCGAATCCAAACGAAGAATCCAAGATGGAAAATGATGACGTATGCTGCAATCTGTAGTGTTGAAGTCTACAGTTTCTTGTAGAAATAAAAATTATCACTCCAGTTTCTGATCGCTGAATAAATTTATATAAAAAACTGTCTTTGCTCCACAATATTACATGAGCACATGTATTTTCCAGAAAAATAACAGAATTAATCCTTTTGAATCCAAGTAATTTGAAATACCTCCAAACCAAGTAATTTGAAATAACTCCAAACAGCACAACATACAACTAACAGTTTAACAGCCCAGCTTCTACTGAGATTAATTCTCCAAAACATGGGTTATATGGGCTTTCTAAAATGTAAACAAGGTGATTATCTTTTGGAAGTTTATAGAAGCAAATACTTGTTACAGATCACGTTTACCCGGTGTGACTCTGACGAAAACTAATAATTTTTACTCTAAGAAATAAAAAATAAAATAAAAATGTTTTTATCTTAAAGACAAAGTCCCATCATGACCTTGGAAACAACCAATCATTTTAAAATAAAATAGAACTTGTTTACGAAGGTTGCTACAGATTCTGAAACAAGGTCAGGATTTAGATCAACACCTGGTGTTTATAAACTAAAGTCAAGGTCAAACTATTTTCTAAAAAAAATGTATCATCTCTAGTGAATAAATTTACATTACAATATAATGTAATAATTTTTTTTTTAAACTGACAAACAATTAAATAGATATATATTAAATCAGATATAATTAAATCAAATATACATAACAATAGCTTCATTTTACTCTGTGTGTATGCACTTATTAACCAAATTATTATTCAGGTAAACAAGAAGTTGTAAATATATTGATCAGGGTCAGGGTTTTGGAGATTCCCACGTGAATTTTATAGGTTATTGTGTTGTAAGTAAACCAGGCGCATTACATCATTCTAGGCAGTTTCCCATTTGGGATTGGTTGTTTTTAGAAAATGCTAATGTGACCTGAGGTCAAGCAGAGAACTATATTATCTTGTGACTGTGAAGATTGTACCAATTTTTATTTTCTTCAAATTATTGAATTCAAGTGGTTATCTTTGCTGGAAATACAAAAGTTCTCTGACAGAATTATTGGATAAAGACATTTATTACAATTTATACTGAATTCAAACCTGGAATTCTATTTCTGTGATTCAACAAGAGACTGCTGACACATCAGTACTGCACAGACTATAACAGACATGTCATTGCCTTAATTTTGGATCTCTTTGGGACTTGTACTGAGTTTTATTCAGGACTTTTTATTACTAGGACTTGTGTCTTTAATTCTTGGATTGTTTTTGGATTTAATTCACAATGCCATAAGTTCTTTTTTCTCATTTTTCACTTTGTTTTCTAGGGAAATAAATTGTTTTTTAAATTTTACAAAGCTTGTTGTCTTCACGCTATTCTGTTACTTATTGTAAGAGCATAGACTTGTAACAGACCTCCAACATGGCTGCCTTGATGGCCAGCATGAAAAATGCTGAACATCTTTATGTGGCTATGTCTCCTGAATTGATGATGTTGTCAACATTGGGTTTTCACTGCAACTCTAAAGGTGGCACTCACCAGATAATATGTGCTTTTGAGAGGGTGACATACGTAAGGTGAAGTAGTTCGCATTTAAAACATGCACAGTGGAGAGAATGTTGGCATATCTCTATGCTACATTAATGTAATGTGGATGATATTTCTTTTGGATATTGTACTTTTGGAAATTTTACATGATTTAAGCACACTGCTAACTAAAATGACTGCTCCCTTGTGTTAAAAAATCAGTCTGAATTAGTCTAAAGTGCACTATACATAGCAGCTATTAAAATAGGGAAAATGAACTTTGCCAGACTAGACAATACCAACTTCTGAAAGTGCAATGAATGAATTACCAAATATATAAAATGTAAAAAAAGTTATCGGCTCTTTTTTATACAAATGACATCTGAAGTTCAGGAAGTGAAAATGACCAAGTAGAGCTAGCACTTTTTTGAAAGGTGCACATTTGAAGTAAGGCCAAGCTGTATACTTTATAACCCATAGTACACCCATCAATCATACACCAAAATAAAGGGAATTAAAGGTTCTTTGCATTATACCTAAGATATACAAGGTCTTTTTTAAATAGCCAGTATAACCAGTGAGGAAAGCTGGGGAAATTCTTTTTCTTTAAAATCCTAACCCTATGCAAAATGCGAAACTGTATAGCGCCACCAAAGCAATATATTGATGTTTCTAATGAAAATGATGTCACCTGACTGCCAAAATGGCACCATAGTGTCCATCTTGAAAATCATATTTTCTCTACTTGTGCATGGATAATGGCATTGACAAGGAGTTTTCATTGAAACACTTCCTGAAATATTTAGTCAGTTTTGAATGGAAATGGTGCATATTTAATTATCAATGTGTCTGCATTTTTGTGTAAGATTTGTGAAAATCGGAGCTAATCAACCTTATGGTCGAGTAGGAGGTTATTGTTTGCATTCTTGTACTTCACTGAGTCTGTGAATTTTGACTAGCTTTGTACTGTGTTGTATTCCAAAGAACAAGTAGATAATTAGTACTTTGATATTGATTTTATGGTCATTGAACATTGTTTTTGTTGAGCTATAGCAGTCATTTTTCTAATAGCACTGGCAGTGTCATTGTGTTGTCAAAAGTTTGTTAAGGTTTTGGTTTAAGTTTTTCATTTGCATATATTTCTTTGTGTGTGTGTGTGTGTGTGATTAGGATTTTTAACGTAGCTTTAACAATTTTTCAGTCATATCGCTATGATGTCTGCAGTGGCAGTTTACAGTGATGCCTACGAGTGGGGCATCATGTCGCAGACATGTTACATGATGTCCCACCCAGTCACATTATCCTGACACCAGGCCGACCAGTCCTGACACTAACCTATTAATGCTGAGTGCCAAGCGAGGCAGCTGTTAGTGCTGTTTATGTAAGTCTTTGGTATGACTCAGCTGGGGATCAAACCCACAACCTCCTGCTTCCGAAAGGGACGCTGTAACCACTAGGCCACCGGAGTGGTGCATATGTTTCTAAACCCCATGAAATGGTATTTACTCAGTTAATCAAATTGCAAACAACAAAGACCTTGATCTACCATAGTATAATGTTCCTGCAGATTAGGATCTGTTTTGTTTGTTCTACTGACTATTGCTAACTAACTGAACAGACCCAGATCTGTTGATGCATTATGCAATGGCAGATCTGGGTCTTTGCAGTTTGCAGTTGGACTCTACTTACAGGGTATATTCTCATCTCATCATACTTAAAATGAATGAAGTCAAGACAACACATTCTGTGTGTGTTCGCTTGTAGTTAAGAACTTGGAATCAAGATAAATAAATTTGGGTAAAAAAAAATTATTTAAGTTTTTTCATCAGTTTACATTTCATGAACCCCATGATATTTTTTCTTCATACATGGGATGAATTAACGACGTATGGAAATTCATTCTATGACAAATGTTCTCTTCCTGTTGATCAAAGTTTTGTTTAAATTTTCTTTATACATGTACATTGAAATAATTATGAAGGTAAAACTGTTTATTCTGTGACATGCTTATTCTACTCTTTTGACCATGGAATCAAAACTGCACATATAAGGCAGTGTTTTGATTTTCAGCTCAGTCTACTGGCTCTGGCCTTTTTGTTAAATGTAAGCAGGATCTCTTGAACAAGTACAGGTGTATGAATGGATTTTCATCATTAAACAGCTTGTGCATGTACCTAAAGAAATCCTTGAATAATACCGCTTTTTTTTTCTCCCAAGAAATATTACTTTTAGATTTATCCAAAGTTAACGTGTGGTTATATCTCGGCATTATCTGACATAAATTCATTGATCTTTTGCCATGAGATTAGGTTCTGGTTTTTTTGTCAGAGATAAGTTCATTGATCTTTCCATGAGATGAGGTTGAAGGTTGAATGATAATTTTTATTCTGCACTTGCACATATCTTATGAACATTTTACCTGAAACAGTAGAAAATATTTTTGTTGTCAGATTTGGCATTTTGAAATTTGTCAGCAATAACAATATCAGACATGGTTTCAGTATGCAAGTTATAAGGAGAAATGGTCTTGTCTTTGATTCTTTAAAAACAATTCTTCAGTAGTGCGTCTGTTCCTTTGAGGGATTCTTGTTCCAGTATAATTTTCTTCATAGGAATTGTGTTTTTTCTTTTACTTATTTCAACATAAATCGGCAGATGGAAATACTTTTTTTTACAGTTGTGACTATTTACCAAAGAAAGAAAAATCAGCAGTCTTTCAAATAAACTGTGACTTCAAAAGAAAGAAGTTTCTCATAATTTGGTACGTTCTTTGTGTAAATTTGTTTGATAGACTTAGTGTACTGAATCAATATTTTTTCTTCAATTACAGTTATCGTTTTGTTTACATGTACTTGTATGTATCAAGCCCAGAGTTGGCTAGATTGAAACATGATCTTATTATTTATGTCTTCCATTTTTAAGTCAGGTATTGATCATTTGTGACTGGTTCTAACTGAAATTACTGCAGTTGTATAGCACAATTAGGCCAAAGGAAAAAAAGATGTGGATCTGGTAAACCAGACTGCCTTTTTCAAATGGTTCTGATCCTATAACAGTTTATCTCATATGACAAAAGAAAAATGGTTCCAGCTGTGTCCAGTTTCTCATGTTTGAACCAATAACTTTAGATTGGAAACAGTCATTAACTAACATAAACTGGATGAAAAAGCAACAAGATTAAAAAATTAGTTCCAGCCTTCTTACCCTGTTTTTTTTCTCCCCCACACCACTACCAGAAATGCATTTTTTTCCTTTTCAAAGCCTGATTAAGAAGAATAAAGAGAACTTACGTGTGAATACCATCACTCCATCTTGGATGTTGGCGTTAAATGTATTTGTTTCAGCATTTTTTTATCACATAAAGTTTTGAATGAGCGTTTTTTATCTATTTTATTTTTGCATGCACAAACTATGGCATCCTACATTTACAAAGGTTTAGTTTTATTTGTTTTAAGGCTTTTCAAAATTTAAAACTGCACTTGGCAAGTCAGATTGTTGCAGAAAAAGTATATTATTCAGTAAATTATAGCCTAACAAGAACTGGATTCTGGACATAAATCAATTGTTATAATGCTTTGCAAACCATGGAGGGTGCTATTTTTATTATATATCCATTAAATGAGACATTCTGGATCTGGTTTTCACTACAACTGTTCAATCCGTATTTCCATATCACACCCAGATTCAAACTACTGTTTCTTCTTTGACATCTGCGCTTAGTTATTTTTAGACATGGTGAATCAAACATGTATAAATCCCAATTCGTTTTGAATTGCAGTCACACATTAAAGGTAAAAATATTTTAAGAAAGTGAAGGAGGAGGTATGTAATAAATACAAAACTGTGTTTTGTTACGAGTCGGGGATAGAACTTGTTTAATATGGCTTATGAATAGGTCTTTCCCTGAGGGCCTCGACTTATCCCTATGCAGTATGAAACCCATTCTTTCTGTCAACTCAGAGCAAAACATGTATGTAGTTTTGTGTATATATTGGACCTACAATATAATGAAGTACACTATATACATATAATTTTACTTCCACATAATAAAATGGGATCCATAACCATAATTACGTCATAAAATGAAATGAGTTAT
Source organism: Sinohyriopsis cumingii (assembly GCA_028554795.2). NCBI lineage: Eukaryota > Metazoa > Mollusca > Bivalvia > Unionida > Unionidae > Sinohyriopsis > Sinohyriopsis cumingii. The sequence continues at coordinate 1,051,296 of CM068830.1, forward strand.
AATGAAGGGCCCTGTAATGAGGGTGTGCTGTAATTGTCATAAACTTCAATGTGTACTGACAACCAATCCGGTGGCCTAGTCGTTAGAGCATCTGCCTCAGATGCGGGAGGTCATGGGTTTGATCCCTGGCAGAGTCATACCAAAGACTTCTAAAAATGGTACTAACAGCTGCCTCGCTTGGTGCTCAGAATTAAGAGATTAGTGTTAGGACTGGTTGGCCTGGTGTCAGGATAATGTGACTGGGTGGGACATCATGTAACATGTCTGCGCATGATGCCCCAGTGGTAGGCATCACTGTAAACTGCCACACTGCAGACATAGCAATATGAATGAAAAGTGTTAAAGCTACGTTAAAAAATCCAAATTACACACACACACACACACACAACATGTACTAATAATGATGTCTATTATGTATCTACAGGAGTCTTTGTATTTTGTATCCCATTGGTCAGTACCAGTTCACTAAGAAAGGAAGTTGAAGAAAGATAAATGTTTGTAGATGGGGATTCACATATGAAGGCATGTTGATTGCTGCAGGCTAAAGTGATGTTGTTTCTGTGTTGTAGATAATCAAGTACTGGTAATAATAAAAAGCTTGTTGAATGCTAACTTGGCCTCAGAGACACTGCTGACCAATGGTCAGTTACACTATTCAGGTATATTCCTACTATTCAGGTATATTCCTATATATTGGGAACATATGTATATATGTGGATGGAGGACAAATCTTATTGCGAATAACAGTCCTTTCCAATGCACTGGATCCAGCAAGGGATTATTTATCAGTGACTGACTTAGATAATTGTAAAAAAAATGAAAACAGTTAGTTTTTTAAGTACCCTGCTTTCAACAGTCATCAAGTCTTTGTTAAAGGCAAAAGTACAAAACAGAGACAAACAGTAAACACCAAAGTAAAAGATGTTTTCCCTTTGACACTCAGCAGATGACCCTATCACACTGTAGCCCATCCCAAAAATGATAATGGCATATAATGTGTCCTTTAACACTCTGATATGACATGAAACATTGCCCTGTAGTGTTGGTTTTAAGATTTGGGAGAAAAAAATGACACAGCTTCACCATGATAATTTTAGATTGGAAGATAACATACATGTAATGACTGGATTGTAGATGTTGAGATTATTTACTACATTATTTTTCCTGTTAAAGATGGAGACTCTAGGTGGGCTGTCTTTTTAAATTCTTCTTGTTTTGAGGGTGAGGAATTATCTGTCTACAGTAAATCCATGACATGCTCTATTGTTGATTACACTTTATGGAATATTCAGACAGGCAGTGTTTCTCAGTGCTCTTGCAATGCAAAAGTTCTTGGATTCTCATTTCTCTTGAAAGATGTCATCTCCACTTGGCTGAATTACAGTAGTAGAGTAATTGTTCAGAACTTGCAAGTTATGTACATCTCCTTTAACAATCAGACAAGCATTCAGATAAACTAAACATTTTCTCTTCATTTTTAGAATTCCTAATATGAGAATTCAGGGTCCAGTGCCCTATATGTTGGCTTCCTTTTTTGGAACATAATATCATTCCCAACATTAGAGTTCAGGGTCCAGTGCCCTGTGTGTTGGCTTCCTTTTTTTGAACATAATATCATTCCCAACATTAGAGTTCAGGGTCCAGTGCCCTGTGTGTTGGCTTCCTTTTTTTGAACATAATATCATTCCCAATATTAGAGTTCAGGGTCCAGTGCCCTGTGTGTTGGCTTCCTTTTTTTGAACATAATATCATTCCCAACATTAGAGTTCAGGGTCCAGTGCCCTGTGTGTTGGCTTCCTTTTTTTGAACATAATATCATTCCCAATATTAGAGTTCAGGGTCCAGTGCCCTGTGTGTTGGCTTCCTTTTTTTGAACATAATATCATTCCCAACATTAGAGTTCAGGGTCCAGTGCCCTGTGTGTTGGCTTCCTTTTTTTGAACATAATATCATTCCCAATATTAGAGTTCAGGGTCCAGTGCCCTATATGTTGGCTTCCTTTTTTTGAACATAATATCATTCCCAACATTAGAGTTCAGGGTCCAGTGCCCTGTGTGTTGGCTTCCTTTTTTTGAACATAATATCATTCCCAATATTAGAGTTCAGGGTCCAGTGCCCTATATGTTGGCTTCCTTTTTTTGAACATAATATCATTCCCAACATTAGAGTTCAGGGTCCAGTGCCCTGTGTGTTGGCTTCCTTTTTTTGAACATAATATCATTCCCAATATTAGAGTTCGAGGTCCAGTGCCCTATATGTTGGCTGTCTTTTATTTTCAGTTTGGTTCCTTCTTCAGACTAAGAAGATTTTTGGAAGAAAAATACCTAAGACAGTTGTAATGTTTTTATATATATATAAAGTGAGAGAGAGAGAACTGCATAGTGCATATGTGGTATATTCTGAGTGGTGGAAGGAACTAGTTTGATATGGAATATAAATGTCAAGGCCTTCAGGCCAAGATGTCTGTTCCTACACTGTAGCAAACAAGTCTGGGGAACAAAACATTTATTTGTAGAGATGTCAAAATTTTCGGAAATTTCTACCAAGTACCCTTCAGTCCTAAGGATCAGTTATGCAGGTACCCAATCAAAGGGAAATTGTATTAAATATGAACCTGCCTTGTTGTAGGTTGACACATACTTCCTAACCCCCAAGAGAAGTATAAGCATAATTTATTACTAACAAAAATGGCAAAATGTGTAATCTGAGTCGTGATCTGAACTTGGAAGACTTTTTTTAAAATGAGCACCTGGTTGTTCAGTTTATTAACTGGTTATTATTAATGGGTGGGAAACCGAGTAACTGGGTAACCGTTTCCATCTTTACTTCTGTGGTTTTGTGTTCCTTACATATCCTCTTTTTATTTGCACATTCTTTTGCAAATTTTGTAATGTTTACTCTCAGAAATAATAAATTAGGCATTCATCATTTAATGTTCATTACGGAGGCTGGACCTATATATATACACATATACAGCGTATAGTTGCTTCATTGGCACTATGGGCAGTTGCATCATTGGCCTGTCTGCATTGCAGATATGGATTTACTCTTTTGCTATCAATTTTTAAAAATGTTTTGTTGAACATATAAATAGATTGAATATGCTGTCACAGGCAAGTGGATTTTTTCCTTACTTTTCAAATAGAAAATAGGTTTTTGGACCAGTAAGTGACTCATTCCATACACGCTTCTCACTGAATAGACACTCTACTTCCAAGCAAATTTCAGGGCAGATTTCACAAACAGTAACTAAATACAATGCTGTCTGGCTTTTCTGAGCACCTGTGGTTTCCATCACCAATATTGAAGCAAAAAGCATACCAAATTTGACCGATTGGCGAAAATAAAATACTACAATGCTTACTATTTGAAAAGAGGCAATTGTCACCAGAATATTCTGTTCAAAATAATATTAATTTGGTACTCATCATTAAGAGGTTAGTGTTAGGACTGGTCGGCCTGGTGTCAGGATAATATGACTGGGTGGGACATCATGCTACATGTCTGCGGCATGATGCCCCAGTGTTAGACATCACTATAAACTGCCACATTGCAGACATCGTAGTGATTTGTCTAAAAAATTGTTTAAGCTATGTTAAAAATTCCAAATTTTTTAAATTTTCTGGCAACTTAGTCTCCCACTTTGCCTGTTAAGGCAGCCCCTGTAACTTATGTTAAGTATATTTGCTACACATTTAAAGAATTCTCTAATTTTGTTACATATCACATAACATATCAATTCACATAACCATCATGTAACATTGTTACGGACATCTTAGCAAGCTTCCTTTCAAACTTTAAACAACCTCTGATGGTTCCATGATGGTTTTTCATAACAGGAGAGCAAGTGTGCCATGTACAAACTGAATGTCGTATTCAACTGTTTAGGGTTTTGGTAAAAATAGAACTCAACATTTTACTCACATAACAGTGAATGTGGACAGACACGGATGGTTTTTCTCTAAATTCATAAATTTGTAAAATATTATATATATATAAACACTCCACAATGAACATCTTGCTATTTAATTTACAGAAAATATTATGACAGGGCAAGTAATTGATCATCACATAACTGACTGGACAGATGCATCACATATAACAGTGGGCTGATAAAAATTAAAATTTTTACAGAATTTTTCAACCAGCAAGATTATAAATCAGAATACACAAATTTGTACCAAACACCATATTTTCTGTTTACTTGCAATGACAATAAAGAGATATTGTAATCTTTTTTATGTAGATGATATTTTCCGATTCTTTTTCTGTCCGGAATGTCCTGTTTTTGGAAATGATAATTAACAAACACATGTTTTATGTGAAAACTATCTTTATTATCACAGTTCCACATGAATATATATAAAATAAGTAATATTTAAGAGCAATTAAAGTCTGAAATGCTTTTCACAGCCTCTTTTCAAGAAACATTAGCATTTGACAGTAGACTGTTGACACAGCCAGATAAAAGTTACACTCTTATATTAGAGTCAGGGTTTATTCATTATTCAAAACATGTCTGTAAAGGCAGGTGAAGTTTTGATTCGTGGGTCACAAAGAATGGCTATATTGGGCTTCTTTTGATTTCCTATTCACCACAAGCTTGTCACTTAAGTTGACTGTCTTTTGATCACAGCCAGTGGAGCAACTGACTAATCCAGATATTGCTTTTAAATAGTGAATACCCTTTGATTGATATAGATTTTAAGTCTGTGTATATGGTTGAGTGAAATGAACACGATACAGTTATCTTGTGTGGAACATAAATTTTGAGAAAACAGCACGTACATGTTTCTGATTTTGTTTTACAGTGCATATAAACATCTTGATAATATAATACTAATAATACAGGTAAAACCTGTTATAACTTGATGCTTGTGGTCCAAAGAATAACATCATAATATAAGTGGGATCGCATTAACAAATTCTCTGACAATATCAGACTAGCTACATGTTATTTCCACCAAACATTAAACAGTGCTGACTGTATTAAAAACTATTTGAATTTGTCTGAACTTTATAGCTTTTCTTTATTTTCGTTAACAAATATAACACTGCAATATGTTTTAGAAAATTTCGTAAGTTAAGGCAACATTAAATGCGGTACTGGGATTAAAAATTTGCTTGGGATATGAATTATCAGCTTTTCCAAGAGCATGTATTTAGGATGTTAAAAAGAGAGGTCACATTAAATTAAAAAATGGGAGCCATGCTGTCATCGTGTTATGAGTGGAATTGTATTATAATGAATCACACTATAGTGGGTTTTACCTGCAGTAATAATAATGATTTGGTCCATGTGTTTGTTAAAAAAAAACAAGTCTTAAAACGTGAACTTGCCAGTTTTGCTTTTTCCCATTGGTGGCTGCTAGTGACATGAAAGATCAGTTATGTGTAGTATGATTTTTATTCATTGTGTGTGTGTGTGTGTGTATATATATATATATATATATATATATATGAGAGAAAATGTTCAAATGTTGCTTTGGACATTAAATATTACATTTTGAGAATTTGTGTGTTTTTAAGAGAACACTGTCTTGAATTGAGTGCAGTTTATTTGCGCAAATATCCTGAATATTATATTATTAGCAATATACTTCTGTGAATGCATGATGTCAGGATGGTAGGTAGATGTATATTGTGTTGGATTGTGGAAGTTAGCCACATGTTGAAGTAAGTACTGTAACGGACCTGGAAATAGTGGCAGGATATACGTTTGCCTGAAACGGGAAGTTATTAACAGTTGACTTCCTTTTTTCTTCAAGTGTGAGAATTGTGATTTACATCCTTTACTTGCATCAGAATATGGTGGAAATGTTAATAACAGACAAGAAGGAACTTGCAGTCTAGACTAATACAAGCTACTGCTACTGCCGCTACTTCTACTACAGGTCTTTGTACACTATGGTATTGATCATTGATGTTATGTTCACTGCCGGACAACAATCAAACATTTTACTACCAAGCTGTTTGGCCCAGGACTGATAAGTTGGACTTGCAAATAAATAAATGTCTTCAGTCCACCTTGGCCCAGGACTGATAAGTTGGACTTGCAAATAAATAAATGTCTTCAGGCTGACTAGCAGTCAGATATTACCAGAAAGGTTACATACTAATTTATCAACTTCACTTGCAGTCTGAATAGGTTCATTCCTGTATCTTTTGGGAACTGTTCAATATCAGTAACTTGCTTTGGTTGTGAACTGAAGTACAAATATTCTGGTTACAGACTGCAACTCTACCATGCAGAGTACATTATCGTATATACTCATTTAAAGGCTAGGTCATTGCAGTTTGTTAAGAATAAACATTTTGTTAGTAATAATCAGTACAAGAAACAGCATAAAACTTGATATTTGCAGTTGGGTTAAGAGAGTATATATGGTACTTATCTGCATTCAGGCCCTGTGGACCAGCATTATAAATTTCATGAAAAGCAAGAGTAGGGTGTGATTTGTATGTGGGGAAAAGCCTCATGTAAAAGTTACATTTTTATAACAGTGGGGGTTGGGATTTGTATGTGGGGAAAAACCTCATGTAAAATTTACATTTTTATAACAATGGGGGTTGGGATTTGTATGTGGGGAAAAGCCTCATGTAAAAGTTACATTTTTATAACAATGTGGGTTGGGATTTGTATGTGGGGAAAAACCTCATGTAAAAGTTACATTTTTATAACAATGGGGGTTGGGATTTGTATATGGGGAAAAGCCTCATGTAAAAGTTACATTTTTATAACAATTAGGGTTGGGCTTCTCATTAAGAATGGATTCGTTGTGAGTGTGTCACAGTGAAACTGAATATGGGGATAGGTCCTGAAGGACCAGTAAACTGAATACATGTATGGAATAGAGCAACTTGAACTGATTGCCTCCTACTTGACTTGACTATCCTTTTGGCAGTGTTAAGGGTACACATAAAAGGTATGCCATACAGCACACTACTTTGGTATGAATGAGGTGGCCATTCATGTTGGAACAAAAAATAAAATGGTTACTGGTTTTTTAATCAGAAAGTTTTATGTATAGATGTTGTATATAATTCAACAGCACTCAACTTTATCATGTGTCTTGCATATATGTACCATATATAATAACTTGCAAGTTGGGTCCAACTATAGACATCATAAAACCTGATCTGCCATTGCATAATGTACTGTCTGATCAGGGTCTGTAATGCTTCTTCTATTGATTAATCCTAACTAGCTGCATAGAATCAGATCTGCAAGTGCATTATGCAGAAGCTGATCTGTGTCTGTTCGTTTTTACAGTTGTGTCTAACTTTTTATCAAATAGATATGGTATGTAAAAATGGATATTTTAACCACATCTTTAACTTTGTTATTAGGTCAGAGTTCAGTCTGACCAAAAGTTATTATTTTATGGGACACAAGACTTCACTGTGATGAGAAGTTCTTATTTCATGGGGCTCTGGTGGCGTAAGTGTTTAGAGCATCTGCCTCGGATGCTGGAGGTTATGGGTTCGAACCCCAGCCGAGTCATACCAAAAATCTATAAAAATGGTACTAGTAGCTGCTTCGCTTGGCGCTCAGCATTAAGAGGTCATTGTTAGGACTGGTTGGCTTGGTGTCAGGATAATGAACACCACATCCAAGCATTTGTGAAGGATGAGGGGCATTATTGGAGTAAAGCCTTTGGCTTCACATGTATACATGGCATGTTACACTGTCATTGGCAGGAACAGGAGGTCTTTAGAGAAAAGGAAACATTTTTATCAGTCACATGATGTGTCACCTGAAATATCCTATATAATCTACCCGCATGAGGTATCACATAGTTTAAAGTGTTTTGTTGTCTATATAAGACAGGGAGGGAAAACCCCACTGTAGTAAAACCTCAACTTGCAACGAAGAATGGGTGGGTGTATACATGCTCAGCCTCTGGCTTTATTCCAGTAGTGCCCCTCATCCTTCACAAATGCTTGGATGAGGGGTTCATTATTTTCCGTAAAGCCTTTGGCTTCACATGTATACATAGCATCTTAAAAAATTGACAACAAAATATGTTAAAAATATCAGTAGGAAAAATGAAATGAGTGTTAACCTATAAATTACAATCAAACAAAAATTACTATTTATATGCTATTAATAACTGCTTCAGCAAAACCCTTAGTATTAGTTTGAATATCCCTTAGGTAAAATTTGTGTAAAGTCTTTACTGATGTCCAGTCTGCTGTTTTCAGTATATTGTGCAAGGAACTGCCTTGTCTGAAAGCAGCTCATGCTTCAGCAGTTCTGTAAGAATGAGCTTTGAATTTAGACATATCAATTCCTGATTGTTCTAAAACCATTTTTAACCACTTTACAATAGTACCAGATGTCACAGCTCTATAGGAACAACAAGATATCAGAACTTCAGTAGATTTCCGCTGATTTTTTAGTCCTGTCAAGATAATGCAACAAAGTATGCATAACACAAAGCTTCTCATCCTTATAATGTAGTAGTTCCAACGGGAAAATCTTACCATGTCTTGAAGTTTTCATCAAATCCAAAAAATTGAATACTATTTTATCTGCCATAAGAGTCATGTTTTGTAAAGTCAAAGATTTTAGAGTTTGTGCTCTTGGAGTCAACATATCTTGGTTTTGGTGGACTTTTGTTAAACAGTCCTTTCAAGTATCTATTAATCAACATAGGGTTGAGGCACCATGAATTATCAAACATCCTCGAAGTAGTAAGTAACATTGCCTTGATAGTATTGACCTTCAGTTACCAAAGAATCTAAGTATGAAATAACTGCTACCTCAGAGACAAAACAGGGATTAATTTCCCTGATCTTAAACCAAAATTTCCATTTTTTCCATGCCAAATTATATTGTTTAGTTATTCCTGGTCTCCATGAATTGTTAATAATGTCCACAGCTGTTGTTGAAAGTCGTTGGTTTTGGAGCAATGTCCAGATACAGACACTGTGACTAAAGATAGCGTCTTCCCTAGAGGATGAGTTTGACCATTGTGTGGAAGAGTCAGTATATTTTTGTGCCTTGGAAGTCTAATTGGAAGAGAAAATAAACATGACCAGGGTAAAGGTAACCAGGTTTGTGATGTCCATTGTGGAACAATTAAGAGTGCTTTACTAACATTATCAGCAATAATTTTATTCATTATTTTCCCAACAAGATTAAAAGGGGGAAAAATGTATGGGGTTAAATCATGCCAGGAGAAAGAAAAGGCATCAATTTTGAAAGCACATGGTTCTGGAAACAACAAGGTGAACTTCTTTAACTGACAGTTTAATCTAGATGCAAAAAGATCTATGTCTAGGACAAAAGTCTGTGCACACAATCATTGAAAAATTTATTTCTGTAGCATCCATTCAGTGGAGTCAGAAAAGTTCCTTGACAGATAATCTGCCTCTTATATTATGTTTGCCAGCAATATGGACTGCAGATATGAATATTTTCCTTTCCATGCACCATTCCCAAATCTAGCTAGCTGATCCAATTAAATTGATGCCATTTCACCCATATTATTAATTTACACGATAGTACATATGTTATCAGACTGAATCTCAATATGGACATTTCTGTTATCTGAATGAAAAGCTTGTAAGGCATAATAAATTGCTAACAACTCTAGGTATTTTATGAAAAAAAATGGTCTCACTCTTTTCCCATCTACCAGAGATTGATCTGTTTAAATTGAGTGCATAAGCTCTCCACACTGAGAGTTATGCATCAGTTTGAATAGTGAAAGCAATCTTGTATTGTCTGATAGATTTCCCTTTCCTGTCTGCGACATTTAGATACCACATTTTAAGTTCCTGGATACTTTGTGGAAATAACTGTACTGTACTATCAAAATTTTAGTTTTTACTATGGCCTTTTATTTTATCATGTTCCAAATACCTGTAGTGCATTGGGGCTTCCAGGATTGCATAAAAGGCATTAATAAGCATACCAATAATGATGCCAACTCTTGTACTCTAACATACTTTCTATCAATGAGCTTCTTGGCAAAAACATGGATCTTTTCCACTTTCTCCTCAATATGAAAAACCTTAAACTGTACAGTGTAACACAAAACCATAAAAGGTAATTCGTTGAGATGGAATAAGCACTGATTTTTTGAGATTGATAGTGACTATCACCATCTAGATTGAATGAGTCATCAATATAATAGGAACACTTAATGCACTGATGCCTAAACCAAGCATAAATGGGTTTTAGAATCTTTGTGAAAACTCTTGGAGCAGATGAAAGCCCAAAAGGTAAACACACAAACTGAAAAAGTTGACCGCTCCAAGTAAACTTTAGAAACTTCTGATAATCTGTATGTATTGGAATACTAAAATAAACATCCTTTGGATCAACAGAAGTCAGGAAATCATTTTTCTGGATGAGATCTAAAACAATTTGAAATGTTTCTTGCTTAAAATGTTCATAATGAACAATTTTATTCAACTGTTTTAGGTCAGTCACTGGCAAAAATTTTCCATTAGATTTGGGAACAATAAAAATATTCGAAAGAAATTGACTACTCTCACATGTGGATGGAACTATAGCTCTTTTGTGTAGAAGTTCAGTGATTTCATTGGATATAATGGTTCTCTGCTCATTTGAAAAGGGAATTTCTTTTGGAAAAAGGGACTGGAAAGGCATGGAATCAGACTCTATTTTGTACCCCAAAACTGTTTGCAAAATTCACGGATCACAAGTAAAATTATTCCATATACAGTGTTTACGTTTTCCCATGGAACTTATCTCTATAGATTTAAATTTGTTGGCTTGTTTGTGGGACTAGTATAGGCAGGTCTCCTTCCTCTATTGGAATTTTGGTATTGATACCTGTACATATTTTGAGCACTATAAGGTTGAGATTGAAATCTTGTCCTGATTGAAATCTGGACCTCGTATGGGTCCACTGCCTCTAGCACCATGGCCTCTATTGAAACCTCTGTGAATATGGACAAAATTTTCTTTCGTAAGTGCAAACCCTGTGTCACATCTTTTAACTTCCTTGGCCACATCATCCACAAAAAGCATGGATGTTATGGGGATATGCATATTACAAAGATTGGAATATTTCCTTTTCAGATGTGGTCAGATCATATACATGTACCTCCTTCTTAGGGAGACATGATATTGCACCTCACCCATAAGGGTAATATCATCTGAAATAAGGATCTTTGCTTTTTCATTAGTGGCAATCTGAGACTTTAGTAATTCTGCTAATTGGACAATTGGCATAATTCCTGCAGCAACAAGATTTTGTATATCCCTAAAGGCTTTGTCATAAGAGTGAACTCGTTTAAGGTCATTCCAGATTTCTTGATTGACAAGTGGGGGACAACATTCCCTCTAAGCGAATGGTAGATGTGCGCGCTATGCGTGCTGCATTGTGCAAGCATTACGGTGACTTGAGTATCAATGTTGGATTGAATTATTGGTAATTTTGATCTGCTGCGCGGAGAACAAATCAGCTGTGCAGGGATGCCTGAGCAACTGCACGGCCGCACGTGCGCAGCTTAGAGGGAACGTTGGTGGGGGACCCAACTTATCACAGTAGTCTGGGATTTTGTACTTCTGTACAATATCATCTGTTTGCACATAAAGAAGTGCATGCAGTACTAATCAGCTCTGCTAAGGATTTAGGTACTGGCTCTCCTTTTTGGGGAGTTTTCAGTTTGGGTAACTGCCACATATTATCAGCATTGGTAGTAGAAATACAACTGTAATCAGGCTGCAAAGTATCAAACAATGCCCCATTTATTTTTCCACTCAAAGAAATTTACTTGAGTGGTCTACTTTCATCACCCTTTGCTGGGGTAACATCAACATCGCTATATGTTCCTTCATTTTCAACTTCTACATGTAATTCAGGTAAGTGCTTACCAAAAAGGGCATCAGTTTCATTGTCATCTGCCGTAACAGGCTGCATTTCATTTAGACCCAATTTTTTCTTCAAAAACTCAATATCTTTTTCTGACAGGTTTATATCTCTGAGACTGAATATCCTCGACTGTCCGACATTTTTTGCTTGTTTAGTTGCCATAACAGGCTTGTGTTTTGTCACTTTCTGCACTTTAGTCACAACAGACTTCAATTTTTTCTTTATTTTTCTGTTTTTGTTTCTTCATAACTCCTCTTCCTTTTGAGGAACTTGCCTCAACTTTGCAAAAGGCTGTAATACCCTCAGGCCCGAAACCCGAAAATTCTGAGTCAGCTTCGAGGTCAGTAATTGAGAGAACTTTGTCCTCTTCAGTAGCCATCACAAATAAACAAAAAGAAACTTTGACAAATAACACATATAGCTTGGACTACATCCTAAGCTGGCTACAACACCACCTAAATACACGCCTATTATTGTATTTATCACTCCGCTACAACGCCAGAATAACTGTGGGATACCTTGTGCGGGTGGATTGTTTTATATAGGATACTTCAGGTGTCAGTTTATGTAGGATACTTCAGGTGACACATCATTTGACTGATAAAAAAGTTTCCTTTTTTTTGAGGATCGCCTGTTCCTGCCAATGGCAGAGTAACATGCTATGTATACATGTAAAGCCAAAGGCTTTACGGAAAATAATGTGACTGGGTGGGACATGATGCTACATCTCTGTGACACGATGCTACATTGCTGGACATCAATATAAACTGCCACACTGCAGACATCATAGCGATACAACTGAAATAATGTTAAAGCTAGGGTAAGAATCCAAATCACACACACACACTCTCACACAGACACAGACACACACACACACACACACATTTCATGGGACACCACAATTCAGTTTGAATAGTTCTTATTTTGTAGGACAGCACAGGCCCATGCATGTATTTGAGCTTTTTAGTATTGTCTGTTCTGTGAACTGTTACATTATGTACTATCAGAAAATGATCTGATAGCATGCTATGAGTCTATCAGCTTGATGACCCCATAATCCCATAATTTATCTTTTAACATATAGCTCATGATCTTTGATAGAAGATACCAGGTACTTTGAGATATACTTTTTCTAGGTCACTTGAACTTAAAACTGAAGTTAATCATTTGTCTGTATTTTCTAAGGGCCGTGGCCCAAAGGTTATGAAAACATTCTCTGATTCATCTCAGTAAATTATGGTTACTAACCATGAATCAGACTTTTTTTGTAAATATTTTAGGGTTTTTGTACATGGTTAGCTATTTGCAAGCCTTTAATGGAACATAACATAAGTACAAGCGGGTGCAGAAAAGTGCTAAAGTTGTTTGTACTCTGCTATTTTTATAGCCGGGTGGGGGTGGGGTGGTAATGCTTTCACACAAGAATCCCAGGTCCTTGGGAAAGTAAACAGTGGACTCCAATGAGAAAATATATTTACTATTATAAAAAAATGTACTACACATAATATGTGCAGTGGGAGATTCATATATGCTATCAGATCATTTTCTGATAGTGCTTAATATACAAGGTCAGATGCATCTGCAATAAGAATAGACCCAGACAGATCAGCTTTTGCGTAATGCACCTGCTTTGTGTGACTTCAATGGAATGTTGGTACTCAGCTACCTTGGGATCAGACCCATGAACATTTTTCCGTACAAGCTGACTAGCCCCAGCTTTATGGTGGCAAATATCTAGTGGCATTTCAAAAAAGAAAAAGAAAAAACACTGCTGAAGTGATAAAGTATTTAGCAAATACGACATTAGCAAGAAGTTGTTGAATACAAGATTCACAATTTGCGACACTTCTGTTCCTCCTGTCTCTCAACTTTATGCTGTTGCACGGTGGCAGGATTTCCAAATGGACCTAGGGGCAGATGAAACCTAAATACATTATTAATTGGATCAGACCCGGTATAAATTTGATTCATGTCTGGAAGCAGGGAATGAAAAAAAATGTTTATCCCCTGTAATGGAAGAGCTTAAACATGAAGGTTCAAAGTTTTTTTACAAGTTGTTGTTGGTGTGGGTTTTAAAGCCATTTTTCAGCACATGATAGACTGTTGATTGTGGCCATTATAAATGGTGGACGAAGAACCACCGATCACATACCCACATTGACCAAGCCCAAGACTTGAACCCATGTGGTCAATGGTGACATTGCAGTAATTGGTTGAAAAGTAAGTACATGTACTTTGAACCGCTCTGCCATCCAGGGCCCCATGTATTTTCCAAAATCTGGCAGATATTTGGACACATGAGACATTTATGATTGTTGCAAATGTTTGGACACAGAAGACCCTCTTATTGGACACATGAGACCATTTATGATTCTTATCAGTTTTTGGGCGCACAAAACCCATTTATTGGACACAAGACCATTTATGATTCTTACCAGTGTTTGGACATACAGGGCCCATTTATTGGACACAATACCATTTCAATTTTGACAGATTCTGCATACATATTAAATACCTTCAGAAGGGGCCCCAAGTGGCAGAGTGGTCTAAAGCACTCACCGTTACGGATCACTGCCATCTCACCTCTGTCTGCATTGGTTCAAGTCTCGGGTTGGGCCAATGTGGGTATGTGAGAAAGCTTGCCAGTAGCCTCTTGTGGGTCGTTGGTTCTTACCAGGGTTTTCCCTGGTTCTTCCTCCACCAATAATACTGGCCGCCATGTATAACCTATCTTGTGCTGGAAAATGGCGTTAAACCCTACAACAACAATAAAATACCTTCAGAAGAGTTTCTGAAAGCAAACAAGAAATGATTAGGAAGCATTTGCAGTTCTGATATTGAATATGGCTGCATATATATGAATTCATAGGATTTAACAGCTCATTAGTACAACCTAGGCTGTATAGTGCCAAATATGTTTCGGCACTTCATAAAAGGCATACAAAACTAATTTAAAGGCAGAAAATGGTAAAATCCTTAAAAAAAACAAAGTCTGAGTTTTGATACATCTCGTAAAACTTACCGTTTTAACTCATAACACATTTAAGACCTCATCAAGAACATGATCATGTGATGCATCCCAGGTCAGAAAGGTTGCCTCTGTTATAGTTAAATCTTTTTATATGCAGGATAGCACATCGAGCCAATTTTATATCCCTGAACCTGCAGGGGGAGTATGACAGATGTTAACAGAACTGAACATCAGAACCTAATAAAACCAGCCCAGTCATACAGGAATCTACAAATGTAGTCATGGTTTCAGTGTATGCTGAATATTATTAGTTCACTAAAAAAAATTTGTTCAATCCAGAATATTTATTTACAGTTTAATAAATAATTTAATTTGAAATTCTCAGTATTGTTGCTTTTTTTTCTCTCACACATTGCGTTTTATATTGTCTTAATTCTTGCTCTACCACTCCAGTGGCCTAAGTGGTTAGATCATCTGCCTTGTATGTGGGAAGTCACGGGTTTGAATGTTGGCCAAGTCATACCAAAGATTTATAAAAAATGGTACTTACAGCTGCCTTGCTTGTTGCTTAGCATTAAGAGATTAGTTTTACAACTGGTTGGCCTGGTGTCAGGATAATGTAACTCAGTGGGACATGATGCCATGTGTCTGCAGCATGATGCCCCAGTGCTAGACATCAGTATAAACTTACATACTGCAGAGATCATAGCGATATGACTAAAACTGTAAAAGCTGTTAAAACTCCAAATCACACACACACACACTAGTAATGCTCTACTAATGGATTTTTAAAAAATGGATTTAAGTGTAGAATCATATTTGGATTTTTACCTTTATTTATTATGTAACATATAAAAAAATTTTTTGCTGCACTGAATTTCATTTGTTGAAAGGATAATATTATTGTTAATCAGTTACTATAAATAAAAATTTACAACAGGGGGACCAGCTTTGGCCTCTTCTCTCTAATTTATAATTAAAAAAACAATCCATATAATGCAGAATTTTTCTATAGCAAAGTAGCTTTTTGAAGACATATGGACTAAATAACATTTGAAAATAATATTTGGACCAAGAGTTTTATTTTTAACTGAGAGTAACCTTTGAATTAAAAAGAGAATGAATTTGTACTTTAGTTTTCAAATACATTTTGATTTAGTATTACTTCACATAATCCACTCACAAATGAAATTTAGAGTGGCTATCTTTGATACATATTCTGAAAATTTTTCCCCAGAAAATGCACAGGATGCTTTGATTAGATGTTACAGGTAGTTTGGTTTAGTTTAGATTTTGCAAAAATAGTTCTTGTCATTGATATAAAAATAAAAGTTAGATGTTGTGTATAAGTTTGGCTACAATTTGAGAATAATTTTTTAATTGATTGCAGTAAATATACAATAAAACTTTTCTTGACCACTACAGTGAAAGACCACCTATTTTGAGAGACCAGGTCTTTAAAGCATATACTTAAAATAGTGTAATGTCTTGTCACAAAACCACAGTAGTGATGGTCTTGTTATCAGACAGATCCTACCATAGTATATAACTTGTACGTATCATTTTATTCCATCAAAGATATGCTATTGTGTTAGGACATTTGTACGCACAAAGATCTCAGAAGAGAGCCGAGTAGTTCCAGAAAAATCACTGATATTGGGCTGGTTCATGCTGTGACTGCTGATAAAAGTACTCATAAAAATCACAGGTCCCAGTCTGATGGAATTTCATGATTGATCCGGACTCTTCTTTGTGTTTTATCTTGCATGAGTCCTTACTGCAGCATTAAAATTTGTTCCAAAAATTAAGCCTCACTTTTCGTTTTGTGCATAAAAATTTCAGCAATAAACCTAAAATTACATTTCCTGAAGAAATCTACAAATATCTGTGGATGTAACATTTCCTAAAGAACACTTGTTTCAGTGGAATTTAATTTCATGAGTATTCCACACATTTCAATGGAATTACATTTCATGAAGAACACTTGTTTCAGTGGAATTTAATTTCATGAGTACTCCACACATTTCAATGGAATTGCATTTCATGAAGAACACTTGTTTCAGTGGAATTTAATTTCATGAGTACTCCACACATTTCAATGGAATTGCATTTCATGAAGAACACTTGTTTCAGTGGAATTTAATTTCATGAGAACTCCACACATTTCAATGGAATTAAATTTCATGAAGAACTCTACAAATTTCAGTGCAAGCTGCCAAGCACTGTTGCATAGGTCCAAAGGAATAGTTAGTACCTCAAGGGTTTCTTGTTTGATACCAGGTGCTTTCACTTGGAAGGGTGCAATTATAGTTTTTAACCCGAAAGAGTCTGAAAAATGGAATGAAATCTGTTGGGTTAACACAGTAGATAGAAGAAAAAAAACCTAACAAAGGTTTCCAGGATCATGGCAAGTATAAACCAAAATATTCGGGGCCCGGAGTGGCCGAGTGGTCTAAAGCGCTCTCCGTTACCTCTGTCTGTGTGGGTGCGAGTCTCAGATTTGGCCAATGTGGGTATGTGAGAATGCCTGCCAGTAGCTTCTCATGGGTTGGTGGTTCTTTCTGGAGGTTTTCCCAGGTTCTTCCTCCACCATTAATACTGTCCGCCATGTATAGCCTATCGTGTGCTAAAAAATGGCGTTAAACCATACAACAA